>CAUYON010037876.1:0-144801 GCA_963573935.1 Arctocebus calabarensis | reverse complement strand
ACATATTCTTCTTAGCAAAGTATCTCAAGAATGGAAGAAAAAGTATCCAGTGTACTCAGCCCTACTATGAAGCTAATTTATAGCTTTCATATGAAGGCTATAACCCAGTTATAGCACAAGAATACGGGGAAAGGGACATGGGAGGGGGGGGAAGGCTGGGTAGAGGGAGGGTAATTGGTGGGGCCACACCTACAATGCATCTTAGAAGGGTACAGATGAAACTTACTAAATGCAGAATACAAATGTCTTCATACAGTAAGTAGGAAAGTGCCATGAAGGCTATGTTAAACAGTTTGATGAAAATGTTCCAGATTGTATAAGAAGCCAGTACATTGTACCCCATGATTGCACTAATGTACACAACTATGATTTAATAAAAAAAATAGCTGGGTGTTGTGGTGGGCACCTGTAGTCTCAGCTACTTGGAAGGCTGAGGCAAGGGAATCACTAAAGCCCAAGAATTTGAGGTTGCTGTGAACTGTGATGTCACAGCACTCTACTGTGCTGAGGGTGATGTAATAAGACTCTGTTTTAAAAAAAAAATTCTAAAACATACATCAATAAATAAAAAAGTACTATAAAAACTTGAAAACTTAAAAAGTAGTTTATAACTCATGTGGTGGTTAATATGTTAATTGATAGAAATCTGTTTTAAAACCTCTTTAGAACTTAAACGAGAAGGAAAGGAATACTGAGTGTGTTGCAGACGCAGTGCCCAGTATAGACGTCTAGTAAGAAGTTTACTTTCTGAGCTTCACATGACAAAGGACTACATTATTTCTACTTTATAAGTAAAGAAACTGAGACTAAGTAACTTGCCTCAAGCCACCTTAGAAGTGGAGTTATGAAATCGAATCCTTGGTCTACCTGTATATGAAGTCTATTATTATTTCCACTATCATATGCTGCCTTCCCAATAAAATATTGTTATTGTTGCTGATGAGTTCAAACTGTGGGAAGAAGATGAAATTTTATATTTATCCAGAATGGCCAAGAAGATAGGGTTCTCAACCTCATAGCTTCGATTCTGTTCAGAGATGTGTAAATGCTGCTTCTCCCTTATAGAGGATATACCGTATTCATGTAATTGATTTAGATCCCATTAGAATTTCTCTGCTCCTCAAAGCCCAGCAGGTGAGATTGCATGACAGGTGGCAGGTGGCAGAACGTCAGGAGGAAAACAAAGATGGCTGAGGGAGGGTCCACCCAAGGCCGTGACTGGGCCATGCCCCTATGTGAAGAACAACAAAGCTAGAAGGAAGATAAAGTCTAGGGTTCTGTAGTATGTTAGAAACACATAAATATTTTTTTTCCTTCCTCCTTCCTTCCCTTTCATTTCCAGTATGATAGCACGATGCACTAATTTATCCACTTAATTTCATTTTGTCATCCACCCATCTAGTGAATACAGAATGTACATAAAGTCATGTATAAGGAAATTGTAACTAAAAAAAATTTATATTCAAAAAAATATTCATTACAGCTGGGTATGGTGTCTCTCACCTATAGTCCTAGCACTTCGGGAGGCCTGAGGCAGGTGGACCGATTCAGCTCAGGGGTTAGAGAGTAGCCTGAGCAAGAGTGAGACCCCATTGCTACTAAAAACAGAAAAACTGAGGCAAGAGGATCGCTTGAGCCCAAGAGCTTGAGATTGCTGTGAGCCATGATACCATAGTATTCTACTGAGGGCACCAGAGTGAGACTGCCTCTCTCTCTCTCTCTCTCTCTCTATATATATATATATATTTATGTATACATTATGCATTATGTATATCTCTCTCTATATAAAGATATATATATTTATGTATTCATTATAAGATTTTACAAAATATTCTGTATGTGTTGTCACCTCACACACAAAGTCTTCTCTCTCACTCATGGTGAACATGTTCCAAGACACCTGTTTTCCTATGTATGGGGACTTGTGGGACAAGCTGTATTTATTGAGTGCCTGCCATGCTGGTCTTAGAAAGTCAAAGATACAAGAAAGAATTCCTGTCCTCTAAGAACTCACAAAACTAAGGGTAGGACCACTGTGTAAACAAGCCACTATTGCCTCATGCCATTATCGAAGAAGGTAGAGATTTCAAAGGAAGTGGAGAGGAGAAACCCAGATCTCACCCGGTGGAGCCAGTGGGGGTGGAGGGGATTGTAGAAGGCTCCCTGTAGGGGCATGTCAACTAGGAGAGTCTTGATGCATGAATGGGAGACGTAGGTGGAGAACGAGGAACAGTTGGGAAAGGCTTCCCAGGCACAGGGGATAACAGTGTGGACAAAGTTCAACAGATGAGAAAGAATGATGCCTTCCAAGAACTGCAAGGCCGCCAGATCCCAAGCCTTTACAGAACATCTAACACTGTCAAAACATCGCCAGGGGTGCAGAGAAGCAAAGATAAGACCAGGTTTCCATCCTTGGCATGCTTAATATCTCATCGGTGAGATAGATACATGCATAATTAAATGTATAAAGAAATTAATGTTAAGCAGGAGTGGAAGCAGCGTGCTGATGGCGCAAAGCAAAGGTGATGAATTCAGGGACCGGAGGAGACAACATTCTAATTGGGGCTTGAACCAGGAGCTGGCTTTTGTCAACAGCAAGTTTTGGAGAAAGTCTTAACAAGAGGTAGAAGATGTACAATGACAGAGAAGCGGATCCAGGTCCCCAGAAATGGCTTCCCTGGAAGGTGGGACACAGATTCCAGGGACAGCAAGAGGGAGAAGCGTGGCCATGTGGATTCCATCTCCCCTGCAGCCGCATTTCCATTGATCACCCCTCGTGAATCTTATTTGCTTGGTAGAAGTGGCAGGAAGGGCCTCCCAGTCCTGGAAAATTAATTGCCCCAATAAAACAGATTTTAAAATGTGGTAATTATCTGCTCCAACAAGAAACTGTACTAAACATAAAAACATTATTAGATATTGATCAGGGATTTCCCAGCGCTCTTTCATCATTTCAATAAGGTTTTTGAAGGATTTTAAAGATACATATCAGGGCAATTAAAATTCATTTATTCCAAAGCTTCTTATAAAATATAGTTGGAACAAAGTCCAAGTTAAAATGGTTTTCAAAAAAGTGGATTTCATATTTGCATCAGTGCTCTGTGAAAAGAGATATCTCTTCAACATTTATGCAATTTCCTGTTTTTGTATTTAATATTTTAAAAGATAGAAATATTTTCAAAGAGGCACAAGTCCTGTAAGTTGCAGCTACTATTTCAATATTCTAAGAGGACAATCTCAAGAGCTACCCTGCAGTTTGTAATATAATCCAGACTGGAAAATAATCTCTTTTGTCATAATTAATAGCACCATAAGCCAGAGGCTGATGATAATATTTGCTATTAAAAATACTCAGGGCACTTAGGGTGTTCATAAAGAATTCCACCATGTCAGTAGAACAATTTCACATTTTTCTAGGATATATTTTAGTTTATTTTCTTATGATCATAAATTGGTAGCTAGAGTTTTATATTAAAGGTCTCTTTGGGGTTTCCTTTTCCTTTCTTTTTTTTTTTTTTGAGACAGAGCCTCACACTATCACCCTGGGTAGAGTGCCGTGGCATCACAGCTCACAGCAACCTCCAACTCCTGGGCTCAAGCGAGTTTCCTGTCTCCGACTCCCAAGCAGCTGGGACCACAGGCACCCACCATAATGCCCGGCCATTTTTTGGTTGCAGCCATCATTGTTGTTTGGCAGGCCCAGGCTGGATTTGAACCCACCAGCTCAGGTGTACATGGCTGGCGCCTTAGCCCGTTGAGCCACAGGCGCTGTGCTGGTTTTCTTTTTCTTAAGAAAGAACAAAATCAAGAATAAAAGCGAGTCACAGGAGTAGGATTAATGAAATGAATGTGACAGTCCAAACTCTGCTGCTAATTAAACAGACAAGGCAGGACTCCTCTGATTGTCCTCTACTGAAGCTCTGTTTTTGACTTTTGTTGTTGTTGCTGTTGTTTTGTTTTTTGGCTGGGGCTGGGTTTGAACCCACCACCTCCGGCATATGGGGCCAGCACCTTACTTCTTTGAGCCACAGGCGCCGCCCTCTGCTTTTGACTTTTATAATGGGATTTCTACTTTGCTAGTCAGGGTGAGGTTGAAAAGGTGACAGGAAAGTGACATTTCATTTCACTCCACATAGGAACTGACTCTTCAGGGTCTCAAAGGGAGTTCTGTGTTTGAAGAAAACATTTGTTCGCAAAACAGGGGAGAATTTGGTCCTTTGCCAGTAACTCTTGAGCTGTCCTGAGTCAGATGTCAGATGTTTGTGCACCTGTGTTAATTATCTGCATCCTCATACACTTCTAAGAGAAGCTCCTTCAGTGAGCACGCACTTTTGTGACGTCGTGCTTCGCGCGAAGAACGGATGCTGCCTTAATTTAAGTTTCTGACACAGAATCTGGAACTCATTTATTCATGGTGGTCATGACCTTCCAGTAGACACTGCACAGATTAGTACAGAGTTCTAAGCTCTCACCACACCAATATATGATAATTTTCCCACCTTTCATAAATGAATGAATGGATGGACAGATGAGCGAATGAATGGGTTCATGCATGGATTCTTTAGCGAACGAAATGTTTGCTGGTAAGGTTAACTAGGGGCTTGGAAAAGAGGACACCTCAATAGAACTTTGGATTCTGAGACCAAGAGGATCCATAATTTGTATAAACTTAGCCCCTTCAGAAATTAAGAGTGTCACTGATATCCACCAAGGGGCATTAACTTATGTGAACAGAAGAAAGCATGGTCAGTTCTGTTCTGTTCTTGTGCCCAAAGACACTGGCTAAATTGCCTATAATATTTAATGATACTACAGTCCGTCCCTGTCAGTGCCCCTAATTAAATGGAGTTTTTTCTCCAAATTCCTTTTTGATGAACTATTCATCAACTGAACGAAAGGGGAAACCATCCGTAATAACCTTATGATTTTTCTTTTCTTTTCTATGCCATTAGAGAAGTACAATTTTAAACTATTACTGAACCTGGTAAATATGATGCTTATTTTTAAGAACCTCAGAAATTCTACTTAACCCCTATTCAGATGTGGAATTCAGTGCAGCTGCAACAAGGGAGCTTTTGATGAGAAGAATGAGAAAGGGCCAATAATGTTCCATTTATGTTAATTTCAGCAGAGCAGAGAGCGTACAAGTTCAAATCAATCGAGACTCAGTGTTACATTAAAAGGTGAGCTCCGAATTATTTGGAGGACTGCTGGGAACCTGTGCCTGCTGAGGAAGAGTACGGTTTCACCACTATCATATTTGCTGGGTGCTCCCTGACTTTGAAACAATGACGTGATGTATCAGAGTTTAGGGAGCATGAAGGCTCTTCCTTGGTCACCTGTTATCAGAGCCGTTGCTTACATGAAGCGTTTCCCCTGCCTCTGAGCAGAACACACACTCAGATGCTGGCTGCAGGTATATTCTTCTATAGTGCTAAGGAGGACAGACAGCGCAATGCAGGGGGCACTGCACAGGCCAGAGATCTAGGAACTAGCCAGAATGGCGTTCTAATCCCAATCCCATTAATAGACAGGTATGTTATCTTTAGTTAAATGTCTCTGCCCCTGGAGTCTCGACACTGCAGTGTATTATGAGAATATCAAGTAAATCCCTGTATTATTACAGGGAACCCAGATTCCCTTCTTTATATAATTATCATGATAGTCAAATATCTAATACACTTTCCACCTTGAAATTCTTTTGGCTTAACTGATTTTATTTATGTGTCTACCTATAGGGTGTTCCAAACATCACCCCTAAAGTGTACATACATAGGGAAAATGGGAACTTGTACTTAAGTATACCTTTATTTACAAAGCATTCATTACAAATGTTCACAAAATTTTAGAAGATATTCTCTAGGTGTTCACCATGTCTTTGTAAAAGTCTGTAATGAGTATTTTGGAACTCAGGGGACATTTAGGTACAATTTTCCATTTTCCCTTCAGCATGGAAACTTTAGGGGTGAATTATGGGATACCTTTTATATAACCCCCAGGAATAGATATGTTTTAAGACATATCCTAATGTGAAAATAACATTTGTTTCTGTTCTAGTAATTTCATTTTCGTACTTGCAAATATCTCATAATCCTAGGTCTCCACAATTTTGTGAGCCCCTCCCTTTTATAATGTCTCTTATAAATTATCTTTACATGGAAGGTTTTGCTGATAGTAGAAATGCTTCTATTATTGACCCCATTATGTTAGGGTAAAGTTTCTTATGCAACGAGAATTTCCATTTTCTCAGGAAGTAGAAAGAAACTGGCTTTTGGGCACTCATGGGATAGTAGACTTTGGATGTGACTTCAATGTGTGTGCTTGGGGATATCGAAGATTTTCCATAGTATTTTCCCCATATACATTGCCCAATGTGATAAACATAATTATTGTGATGTCAGCTCACTGACTTCCTCTGAAATGATATATTCTGCTTTATTATGGGGCTATTAACATAAGAGAAATGTGGATCTGATTTTATTGCTGAATTCAAGGCTACTTTAAAAAGCAGAAAGAAAAATGTTAATACATGCAGCAGAAGGCATTTTAAATAAATATCTGTCATATGCAGTTAAACTTGTGCTTCTCTGGTTAATTATGGCACAATCAGAAGAGAATAGAGAGGAAGGTATTTATTTCAAGTTGAAAGGCCAAATATTAGCTCTCTTACAAAGTCAGGTGAAGTACCAATTGTATATTGTTTTGATCATGCTGAGAATTCTTTAAAACAGGTATTTTCTTGTGCATGTATTATTGATCAGAGGGAATAACTCAAATAAAAACACTGACTAATTTGCCATTAGAATGGCACTTTGGAAGTAATAAAAATTCACTTGTTTGTGTTCTTCAATATATTTCTTATGTGAAAAAGATTTCTGCCCAATAATCCTTTCTTCACAAAGTATGTCCCATGTATTTCTGGTTAGATAGACTCAAATAGGTTCAAGGGAAGAAGGAAAGATTTTTCTAAGTAGATAATAGACACTGTTAAGAAAACATGAGTTGTCAGAAATTACATTATCACGGTCACCTTGCCAAACACTAAGGGGGAGGGATTTGAAGATTATACTAACAGTATATCTTTAATAATTGACTACTTTGTTATTGGAGAGAACTTGAAATGCCCTTACATCTTTTTTGTAAGCATGCAGCATCATTCCCATCATATGCCAACATTTTTGATTTTGCTATTTAGAGAGAGTTTAAATATGCCTATTTTTGACATCATGGTTTTGCATGAGAGCTGATAGAGAAAGTGAAGATACATGTATTTTTATACATGGATTTGCATACATTCACTCCCCTTCTACACATTTCTTTTAAACACAAAGACTTTATATAACACACAGTACTTAAAGACAGAAACCCCCTACTCCCACTGAAGAGATATAGAATTAATGTAGAATTAACAGAATACAATAAAAAAGGCAAATTCAAGGAGATACCCATCATGTAAAAGGGATATAATCAGAATGTGAAATGGCCTTGTAGAAAAACCATTGATAAACTGGTGAAAGGACTTTGCACAGAGAAAGAAAAATGAGCGTGGACATGTTCCTCAGGTATGTGTGAGGACTAGACTTTAATAAGGATTCCTTTCCTGCAAGATTTAAGATAATTTTTTAAATCATTGATGTATAAGTGTTTACTCTGCAGGATAATACATAAAGAGTCAATTCTTCCAGACCAACTGGCAAAGTGATTTTCTACCTTGGTCAAAGGAATTAAGGGAGAGGGTACACTGCATCACCTCTGAATTACCTCTACTTCCAGAAGTGCAGCAGAATTACCTGGCCCTGCTCCTGGGTCTTGGGGGTACCTCTGTCCCTTGCTCTGATCAATGACATATAAGGAGAAGTGATACATGCCACTGTGGGATTTAATTGTTGGTTAGCTACCCTTTGCCCATCTCTTTTGTTGTATGGCCTTTCAGAAGCCTATGCTGACTTCAGAACATGACACAGATCATTCAAGCTGGAAATTGAATGGTAAGAAATAAGCTTTGGTTGTGTTAAATTTCTAATAACTTGGGATGTTTGGTATTGCCACATAACCTAACTTATCCTGATTAACATACTCTAGTAACCAAATTATAAAGAAACATTTGTTTTATACCATAAGTATACATAGTATTTATTTGCCAATTAAAAAATGAATTAATTTAAGAGAAAGAAATATTTGCAATCGGTGTGTTCTTGTTAAGCTTAAGAGAATAAGCTGAAAAACTTCTAAAAATAGTCTGATAATTCAGTATGCTATCTGGCATAAAATTGATATGTAAAATAAACAGCCTTCATATATATGTAACAGTAAGTATAAAGATGTGATGGAAGAAAGGAGACTGTTTTTAGTCATACTCTCAACTTGAAAATATACCTCAGAATAAAATTGAGACATGCACCTAGTAAATATAAAGAAACTTTTAAAGCATTAAGAACTCAAAAGAAAACAAAATCAGAACTATACAATGTTCATGGATAGGAAGACACAGTGCCATAAAGATTTAAGAATTTTATGTGAATTTGTAGATTTATGTAACAGTTTAAATTTGAAGATAAGCACATATGGTGAAATTAAAATAAAGAATTCCAGGAAAATTCTAGGAAAGCAGAGTATTGGGAAATAGGTTTGCCCTAATTCTTACTTTATCAAGCTATAAGAATTAAAAACTGGTCATCCCTTTCCACTTAAAATGGATGAAAAAAAACCAAAAAACCTGCCATTCCATTGGTTGACTAGGCAGGCGATTTGGAACAGACTAGAAAGAAATTTTAAGTCCAAATACATACAAGGATTTAATATATAATTAACAGAGTAGTTTAAGTCAGTGGGAAAAGATGTAACATTTATTAAATAACAAGTAGGTAATTATCAAGCAAAATATTACATGTCTACCTCACTTCTTAACAAATATAAATGGTAGAAGAGTCGGATTTTGGCAGGTTAAAAAAAAAAAACACTAACATAGAAAAACCAATTATATCCAAGTAAAAAAGGTCTAGTGTGACACAATGAAAAATTTAATCACATAAAAATAGACATTTTCTATGTGACAAAACTCCACAGAATCAAAATGTAATTGACAGAGTATAAAAGTATTTGGAAACCATGTGACAAAGAGTTACCCTTAATACGAATAGACTTATAAATCAACATAAATAACAACAACCCAATAGAAAAGAGCAATAGATATGCATAGATAGCTCACATATAAGGGAATAAAAACACAAAGATATCAAACAGAAGAAATGCGAGCAAATGATAGAATGAGATATTATTTCCACAGATAACAAAGATCAGAACTGTAGCCTAAAAGGAATGTTGACGAGGACATAGAGAGTGCTTCTCAACCTTCCTAATGCTGTAATGTATTTCACTGTTAAAAAGGGGTCGCAACCCACAGGTTGAGAACCACTGACATACAGAAATAGGAGATTGCTTGCATTTTTGATGCTACAACTGATAAAACTCCACAGGAACAATTTGGTGATGCTTGTCTTATGTATTTTTTAAATGCCCATATTCTTCAAAATATTAGTTTAACATCCATAACTTTGTCTTACACATATACTCACACAAGTGTGAAATAAGTTGGCTTCCTACAGAATCCAAAAGCCAATTTCTATAATCATAAATAATAACAAAAAAATAACCTCAATGCCCAGAAAATACTAATTTCAAGGAAAATATGGTATGTCCATATGATGGAATATTATGCAGCCTTTATAAAGAATGAGGCATCTCTATATGTACTAATATGGAACGAGCCCCAAGGCATAGTGTCAAGAGCAAAATACAAAGTTCAGGTGCAGAACAGTGTAAATCTGATGCTAATATTTGTGTATGCGTTTGTACCTGTGTGTTTATAGTTATTATCTTGGAAAAGCACCCTCAAGTCTTGGCAATAATTGTTGCCTCTAAAAATAGATTGGGAAGAGAACTTACCTTTCCACTTTACGAATTTCCTACTACAGTAGAACCCCCACAGTTGACCACCTCTCTACACTGCCCACCTCCTTACGTTGACCTAATTTTCAGACCAGACGTGCACCACATGTACACTTCAGTACAGTAGGCCTAGTCCCTTACGTGGACCACCTCCATATGTTGACCACTTTGTTACTCACAGTCCCTTGGGTGGTCACCTTACAGAGGTTCTACTGTATGTGTTTTCATTATCTATAAAAATGTTTTAAATAATTTCTAAAACAAAGACGAGCAAACACAGGCAAACAGAATGCTTAGTGATTCCGTAGGCTAAGGATCCTAACAGAAATTTAAGGGTAAATAGCCCTGAGGGGTTGATTATTCACAATGACTTAACTGTCAGAGAACAGAGCATTTCTCCTCCACCTTCACTTTTGCGAGCTGGTCTAGATTATCTACTTGTCCAAATAGAAACTTACATTTTGTGTGCCTGTGTGCAAGAAGTTGGAAACAGAGTCATGCTTGTCTAATGCACACAACATGGGGCCCCTTTGGCTGGGTCCACTGATCACTCACAGGGTGAGACGAGGGGTCTACCAGCCATTCCACCCTGCCAGCTCCCCGACCCTTCCTATAGACATCGGTGAGAAGGAAGAACGCGCCACCTCCCTCACTCCAGTGGGTGCAAGTTTGAGATCAGATTTCTCTCTGAAAAGAATTCAGAAACAATCCCTTCCCTAGTTTGTTTTTAGTGGTGAGAAAATAGCCTAGAGCATTCTGGCATCTGACAATAAAGTGGAGGGAGAGGGCTAAGATGAAGACAGATCGGTATGCAGGAGCAGAGAGAACAAATAGAAACACCTGCTGTGTGCTGGGCATTGTGCTAAGCATTTCACAGTCCTCTCATTTATTCCTCTGGACAACACTAAGAAGTATTTATTATTAATATCGTTTTCTGCTTGAAGGGACTGAGACGCAGATTAAGTGCAGGCTTGCAGCTGGAGAGAGGTGAACCAAGTTGCCAATCAGATTCTTGCAATTTGGCCCCTACCAGAAGCTTGGCCGTTACTGGAAATCTTTGCCCAATTCTTTCCCACTTTATTGCACATTTTGTAGGACATCATTACTCCTGAGTAGAATTTCATTTATGCTAGGGAAAATTTTCATGCTAAGAGCTCAAAAGAGGAACTGAAAGTCAAATGTGGACACTCTTCTGAACCCCTAGAAGTGGGTGGTGATTTACTAAAGTCTCCACTTGTTCGCACTTCAGAAACCTACAGCTTTCCCATCTTTTGCAGATAAAATACAATTTTATATTTCCTATTTTCAAGCACCTTAATTTCATTGTCAAGTTTCAAGTCGTTTCTTAACACAATGGCTGGTGCTGGTATGAAATGTTTTCTCTCGGCTTTTTGAGACCTTCGGGAAATTTCTGAAGCTAACATTCCTTGGATGGTCCTGACCTCTAGGGACAACTTAGAAGTATAGGTTCTGAGCTAGAGATGGTAGGTGAGTCCCAAACCCTTCAGGTCATCTCGGTGCTCAGACAGAAGAGGATCAAGTCCAAATTATAATTTCCAAATACATGTGGGTGCTTTTGAACGAGTGTTTCCTTTAGCCTCAGTTTAGTTTGTTCGAACTCACCATGATCTTGGCTTTACGTCTAATGAGGAGAAGTGTCTTTGTTAATTCTAAAGTCTCCCATTTAGAAACAGAGTTCTAAATGTCAGGCTGAATCTGGAAGTGATTACTCAGAGGAATAAAACATGATCAGTACGTATTTGAATGAATGTTCACAGCTGTGTTTTTTATTAAAGGAATTCGGTGAGAGGAGTTTGAAGAATCTTGAGGTGCATAATGCTGGCAACTCCAAGTGAGAGCTCCCTTGGCAACTGTCACTCCGTGACATCACGCTTTATCTAATGAGGCATTAAAATGTGCACTGTGCACTCTGGGGCTCCTTCGTGTTTGGGGAATGAGAGTTAAGGGGAGATTGGGAGCCATCTCTTCGAGATCTTAGCTAAAATGTTTCGCCTCTGCAGTTCTCTTTCTTTGCAGCTAGTTCTCTTTCTTCTGCAGTCATCATAAGTCAATAATTCTAAGGCATTGCTTATGCTGGAAGTGCTGAAAAGACACTAGCCAATTCCTTCTCCTATTGCATCTTTCCCACTCCCATTAATTTATCTTCCAATCCCTAAGATCTTCTAGAGCTATAAACAGGTTTTATGTTTATGCTTGTCCAAATCTCATTCATTTTATGAGCTATTGTTCAGTGGCTACAAAATGCCTTATAGCATCTAGTGACAATCTCTACCCAGATGATCTAGTTTGGACTGCAGTTTGGTAGCACCTTGTTACTATGAGAAAAGGTACGTCAGGATGTTGGGGTGTGTCTTTCTACAGCTAGGGGACCACTCACTATTGAGTAGAGATCTGAGTCGCCTCCAATCCAGACAGTGGGAGTAAGGATTACCTCTTGGCCTAGACAGCACACAATTCATTCCCTACTGACAAAAAGAAAAGGTCGCCAAAGATTGCACATTATTGGGGGGTCTTCACAAATGCTTACTCTGGGTTTCAGGAGGTAACTAATTCTGTGCTTGCAAATGCCCTTCCTTTCCAAATGGGAACTGAACAAACATTAATTCCTCAATCCCTTCCTCCAGATGGAGCTACACAGATGGGTTGATGAAAATCACAGGTCTGTGTTAAAAGAAAATTATTGCGTTAGAGGCAGCATTTGGGGGAAGTGGGCGATGGATTTGGAGAAAAATGTAACAAACAAAAGCAGATGGAGCATCTTGCTTGGCAAGATATTATTCTATTATTCTTTGATTATCTAACTTTGAAATGGGAGAACATAGAAGGTACAGTTTTGTCAGTAATAAAACATCAGTTAAA
The DNA here is from genome assembly GCA_963573935.1 of Arctocebus calabarensis. Classification (NCBI taxonomy): domain Eukaryota; kingdom Metazoa; phylum Chordata; class Mammalia; order Primates; family Lorisidae; genus Arctocebus; species Arctocebus calabarensis. The sequence continues at coordinate 131,973 of CAUYON010037876.1, read as the reverse complement.
ACTCCTTTGGGAGTTTTATCTTTAAGGCCAAGATAACTAATAGACTATTGTTTAATAGCTTTGAAAATGCTTGAGTTTTTCTGTCTTCAGTCATACTTTGTGATGAGTTCATTTATGCAAAGAACTACTGCATGATATGACATCATGTCCAATGTGTCCTGGTCCCTAGAAAAAGTCCCCAATTAGTATCTCCAATTGGAGTACCCTGGGGCCACCAAGGTACTTCCACAATTTTCGCTGGAAGACAGTCCATTGGAAGAGTTCTGCTGTCTCTAAGGACACTGGGTCTTTTGTCAGAGATATTGTTATTCCCAGAATACCTTCATTTATGTAATCCAAAAGGAATGCAGCTCAAGGAACAATGATTTTGCAGTTTATGTTGCAGATGGAATGATAGATGTTCAGGTGCTATGATGTGAAGGGAGCATTAGTTAAATTTAAGTAGGTAATTTTTTTTAAAGGTTAAAAACAGGTTGCAGATGTTCTATAGAATGTAATGTCCTGGTATGAAAAAGCAAATGTATCCATTTATCTAATAATTTGGAAGGTAGATTTCAAGAACAGGAATGCCTTTTCATACAATTCTCTTCTGCCAGATGGGGGGAAATTCTTGACTTGAAGCTACTTTTGGGAGAAGAGAAAATGAACCTGGGTAAGAGGACAGAGAAGGCCAGGGCCTAAGAGTGTTCAGGGCAGAGGCCGAAAGTTAGGGTGTGAAAGAAATATGGGGCAATTATCCACTGAAGCCCAGGAACCCAGCGATTCGGCATGAACCAAGTCTTCAAGAAGAAAGGAATATCTTGTCTTCGAATCACAGCCTATTAATGCAACTGGATTAAAAACGTGGGTCCTCTCTGCTCTTCAGAAGCTCTGGGGCCTTAAAAGTAGAAGGTATCTCCTCTTTATAGTCCTAATCCTGTTCTAGAGAGCCTCTTCTTTCTAAGCCACACATTTAGGGGAAAGCATCCAGATACAAAAGGAAGTCTCACAGTCAGCTATGTGAGGATGCAGGCAGCCACTGTTAGTCCTGTCACTGCAGATGAGCTGCTTCCCGTCCCCCAGACCTGACTTACTCATCTCCAAAGTGGAGATCATAGATGTGGGAGGGGGACTGGTGGAACCCGCACCGAGGACGTGGAGTTGAGCGGTGGCCCTGTGGGAGGTGCTCCCTACAAGAGTTTCTTTCCAGCCCTCCCTTCCATCTCCTGCTTTGGAATAGGAACAGCTTAGTGTGCACGATAATGAAATATTTGGTGCTACAGACACAAGGATCCTGATAATATTTTTTTGACAGTGCCATGCAGGATTTGCTGTTTCTAAGGCCAGAGTGAGTCATCTGCAAGGCTCCAAGTAACATGTTAGATCCCAGGAGGGTCGTGATGAGCCGGCGGAGCACGTGTGCTTTATTCTCATGGACCTCATCTTCTGATAGAGAGTGAAAACGAATTCCATTTGTAGGAGGCATTGGGGAAAGTTTAATTGAAAACACAGAAGCTGAAAGGTTCTGAGAGCTCAAAAGACCTAAGAAGGGGCGTCCTGGGCCACCTCGTGTCTGCGGTTCGCCTTGTTATGACGCGTCCTACCTGAACAGTCTCCCTCCACGGAGATTATCAGTCACCTGGTGGCTGGTGGTGAAGCTCCAATGAGACACCTGTGAGAAATAGATGTCTATCTTTGGCACAGATAAGGTGCTGGACAGAAAAGGGGCTCCTGCCTCGGCTCTCTGCACCCCAAGGAGCTGACCTCCTGGGGCTCCTTTCCCTGCCCTGCACTCAGACGTAATTTTAGTAGGCACAGTAAGGACTCCGAGAAGCAGATTGGAGACCACTCGTTCATTTAATATTAGCTGACAGGTATCTAAAGATGCCATTAACACTGGAACGTAACCACCTTAACTCTAATCACCCCTGGAGAGCCCAAGATTCTACCCTTTACCCCTTCCTTCCTTCAAAGGTTGTACTGGAAAGTTTGAGGGCCCAAGGAAAGAAGTCTTATGAATGTGTCTAAAGCGTTATCACCACTTTTTTTTTTTAGAAATAACATGAAGGTATTTTACAAAGCTGCAGAGTACTAGAGGCCTCTCTATACATTTTTATTGGGTGGGCCCAGAGCCCTGATTCCTCTTCCAAATTCCTTATTCAGTTATTAAAGCCACTCAGCTGTGTCTTAAGTGCCAGAGACCTGGGGTTTGGAATTACAGGGACTCTCCAACAACGTATTCTTATTTCAGAAAGCCCCATGGCCTGCCTGGTGCTAAGGCTTAAGAAGTGCCAGGGTGGGGGAGGGAAGAAGTCCTTTGAGCCCTGTAACATTTGATACACAGTCAGTGGTACTATTAAAATAATACTCAGCATCTTAAAATTCTATTGTAAACACGTGGTTAAGATTTGATTTTCAGGATTGGAGGACTCCAAAATTACTATACAGAAGAAAGCACATTTCAATAACCTGTCAATGAAGTACACCAAATAGAAAATATACTGCTGCCTGTAATCGGAGCTAGCCAGCTGCAGAATTATTCGGTTTCAACTCAATAATATAGGAACCCTTAAAAGCATTAAATACCAAGTTCTCAAATGAGGAAAAAAAATATAGAGAGGGAATAAAAATCTATAGCCAAAAGACTAACCCCTAGAGGAACAATTCAAGATCTGTTTATTTGTAATTGGTTTTTTTCTTTCCCGTATGACAGCTTTGTTGAGTAGCTGATAGGGGTCGTACATGCGTGAAGCTGTTGATCACGTTTAGGAAATTTACATGCTGTTAATGGCATATGAAACTCATTGAGGTTGGGGAGACTTACTACCTTCGATCAGCTTTATCTCATTTATTCTACACCTGTCGCTAATACAAATTTCTTCTGACATGAGTGTGTGGGTAGATCTTGACTTGAAAATAACCCTTTCCTTTCAAATGAAGACCCTAGTGCAATTTTGAGTTGTTCAGAGAACTGTAACTCTGAAACTCCAAGTCTGCCATGTATCATAAATCCATAAAGCAACGAACATGCTTCACCACTGGGAGAAGGTGCACACAGTACCAGCTAAATGAAAGTATAATCAATTCAAGGTGGAGAAAAGTCTCCATTAACTTTTCTTTTGGATCAGGTAGGAAGCACAACCCGAAATGTTTTTCTCTTTCTGGATGAAAGCAGAATCTCTCGCCTTATAAGGCTGCGGCAGGTGAAACTGGCTGCATGCAGTGTTACCATACAATACTGAGCTGTGTGAAGTTTGACTCTTGTTTGCAGCCCACTCGGTATTTTTAGAAAAAGAAAAAAAAAAATCATCACATGAAATAGATGCCGTGCCCAGAACTTTCAAAGAAATGAACTGAAGAGAATGAAGAGCTCGCCCTGGCTTAGAGAGACCCTCACTGTCAGATCACCCCCGCGCCTCTGGGGCTTAGGATGGTGCTACACCTCTCCAATGACGGTGGGGAAGGAATCAGAATGGGGAGCAAGGCCTGAGGATTGAGGAAAGAGGACACAGCCAGGAAAGACAAGCTCTAGGAGGCTGGCCCTACAAGGATGCTTTCTAAATCCAGCCTGAGTTATAAATGATCAAGTACGGAGTTTTCACTTCGGCCCTGAGGCTATTTCATTACGGGGAAAACCTTGCTGTTCAGAGCTTCAAGATTTGAAGTTTTGAAACTTCACTACATTCCCAGCTGATCCAGCAAAGCACGATACTTTTTGTTCTGTGAAAATGTGAGGCATTATTACTGTGCTCCCGAGATTCACAGCGGTGCCTCCTGTGTGAAATGGGATTCATAGGCGTACCCAGTGAAGTACCTTATAAGAGGTTGCTATGAGCACCAGATGCATTCATACAGAATGGCAGCTGGCCACGGGACAAGGTCAGTGAATGTCATTGCTACTGTTCTTGTGGTTATTATTGCCACATTTCCATAGTTAGAATTGCCTTCAGATAATGGAGCAAGTGGATTAAAGGCCAAATGAGGAACTCTTTAATTTAGCTAGTCTATCAATACTATATCTATGAGGTTAGGGAAAACCTCTTACCTTCCCTACTTTTTTACTTAGTTGCTATCTGATTAAACTGCTAATGAGTCAGGGAAAATTTTAAAAGAAAAAAGTCACAAAAGGGCAGTGGGAAGACTAACATTTTTAGTTTTTAGTTTTTTTCTTTTTGTTTTTTTTTTTTTTGGTAAATGTGAAGAAATGCTTGGCATTCGACTTGGCAAGGATGCTGCTGGTGAAGGAACCGAGAAGATACCTGTAACAGCTTATTAACAGCAAAAGTGGCAGCCCCAGGACATTTCTTCCTATCTGCCTTTTGCCCCCTTGTTCTCTAGATGGAGACGATTATCCATGAGTTATTTCAGCAGTGAAATGCTGAAATGGATGATTGTCTGAATTTGTCAAACTGCACGAAAACACATGACTATATGTTGCTTTTTAGAGATTTCTAGATCTGTTGGCTTTTGAGATGGTGTCACCTCTCCAGGGTTTTCGGTGATCAACATTTATGATGACACCTGGACTAGGAGTCCATGTCGAAAACATCGTACCACATTCATATGGGTCATTTTTACAATTCATTATGTATCACCGACCAAAGTAGCCAAATGTGATGCAACTTGATTAAGGAGATTTACTGATTGTATCCAAAGCCAAAAACATTTTGATTGTGGACATATAGTCTGACTTTTTAAAGAGGACACTGGACAGGAGTGTGATTATGACTTGTGGATGTGACTCTCGTGTTCCCAAGCGAAGGTGAAAGGCTAAAGATACGGAAAGGTTTTGCTGGCTGGGGGTTGTAAAAATTGATCCAGAGCAGACTTCTGGTGTGGATTGTCGAAATTTGTACACAAGCTCAGCGCTGATCCCTGTTAACTGTCACTAACACGGAGGAGATGATAAAAATGAAGCCAGGGCCACAGAGGCAGGGATCAGCTTCTCACCCTGGGGAATATTCTTCCCAGTACACACTGCCTGGTTCTTTCCATGGATGCTGTTTCTTTTCATTCTAAGCCACAAAGAGAAAAACTAAACAAATAAATGAAGAGGATACACAGCGATGGAAAAGCAGAGACCACAGCGTGGGAGTCAGTCCAGAAAGACTTGCTAAATGCTGTTTCATCAGAGTTTTGTCAGCCTGGCGCTGCGCCTTCTTTGGGGTGGGGTTAAGCACCTCAGTCCCCAGGTCTGAGCCAGGCTCACCAATCCAGCTCCCTGGCTGACACCGGGCAGTTCACGTAACCTTTGCATCTCAACTGACCGATCAGTAAATTGAGAATAACAGGCCCTACCCCGTGGATGTGTGGTGAGAATTAAGTGAGAAAAAAATGATGGGAGGCTGTTTGGAGGGTGAATGGGCCATCGCAATGCTCATTGAATGTCAGCTCTTTTTTTTGTCCTCGTCGTTGTTGCCATTAATTCAGGGTGTCTTCCTTGTCACCTTGTCTTGATTGTGGAGGTTCCTACACCTGCTTAACCCCTAGTCTCAGGGATGCCTTCCCAGCTCCTTCCCCTCGTACTGGAAGCTACCGGTGTTGGCTGACAAGCTGTTTCTGAATGCAGCTCTTGTGGCGGTGGCTTTGGGTGACTGCGATGGCCTGAAAAAAAAAACAACGGAGTGACAGTCCACTCCGCCCCAGGGAAAGAGGCTTTCTGCCATGAAAATCCTGCCAGCATGACATAATTCCCACCGCTGAGAGTAGCATCTCTGCAGAATCAGAATATCGTATTAGGAGAGATAACTCTGAGTAAATTAAATGATTACGCTGCAATCAACTTGCAAACTGCCCTTTTACTTTTAAGTAAAATATGGAGCTCTTTTCTAACGCGTGTTTATTACACAGAGTGCCCACATGTGCTGCCCTCAGGAGATTGAGAGGAGCCTCGGCTGTACTTTCTGCAGACAGGTTTCAAGTTCTGGTAGAGACAGCTGTCTTGTTCTTCAGGGGAGCTAATTCCACCGGCTCCATCTCCTGCGTGGCTGAAAGCTTTTCATCCTACTGCCTTGTTTAAAGCAAGGCTGCTTGTGGCCTTGGCCTTAAAGAGGCCCCACCCCACTGCTCCCCAGATGTTGGCCAACATACATCCACCTGTACTTCACTGCATTGCTCATTTCAACTCAACATTAAAAGGTTCAGTTCTTTCCCTAACCTATGATGATAACCTTCAAAAAAGTCTCCCACCCTTTCAGGTGATGAATCCTTCACTGAGGTGTTGAAAATCTTCCAGGGGTGGGAATCTGGGGCCTTGGGGCCACATGTGGCCTACTAGATTTTGGAGTGCAGCCTTTTGACCAAATCCACATTTTATAGAACAAATCCTTTCAACAAAGGGATTTTTCTGTGAAGTGTAGATTCAGTTGAAGGGCTGTATGGAGGAATCTGCTTTAAATAAATGTTTTATTAAATATCATTTGAGATCTCCCTCTACAATGACCGACAACATTGAATTCACCGCCCTGGTGGTACTCAGCCCAGCCCGGCCTCAGAGTCACTTGCGGTGTTTTCAGGGGGTACTAGGGCCTCAGCCCTAGTGACTGTCCATAGGGGAGGGCAGGGCCCAGGAGTGGACTCTTTGGACCTCCCTGACAATAGGCTTTACAATGTAGGCAGCCTGTGAATCACTTTCTGTTTTATTTTTCCACTTCAAATATTCTCAAGGCCCAATGTGAAAAAATCCTTTTAGAATTTAGAGCAGAGGAAATGTCCCTTTCTGTAAAGATTCCCTTTGCTTTCTCGCCCCCAGTGGGGAGACCTCAGTAATAGACCTTATTTTTCATTATACCTGGCACCAAGACACTTAGAATAAACTTAAGGTTCAATCACAGAAGCCCCTTAACTCCCATGGCAAGCATCTTCCAGCCTCTGTTTTTCTATTTGACTTTGGTTTCTCTGAATAAATATATTTCTCATAGATCTCCTCGTGAGTGAGCGCCTTCAGATTCTTGGCGAGTGCTTTTTGTCTCCGCACTTGTTTTCTCTCCTATCACACGGAGAGTGAGAAGGGGTTATAATAGCAGTTCCTGTGGCCCGAATGCCCTGTGAGCCTGGCACTGTGCCGTGTGATTTCCCTATGTATCCTTCAGAAAAGGCAGTAAACTTGGTTCAGCACCCCTCCCCGTATCCTCAAGCCTAATCGACGCCTCCCAGGGATTTCTGGGTGTCCTGAGGCTCCTGTGGCTGTGTAATGTTTTATTTCTGGGCACCTGGATTCCTGCTATGTTGCTTCATCCTGGATGTGAAACTCAGCTCTTCCCCAAATGCACCGTAGAACGTGGTCTCTCAAACACAAATGGAAAATGTTTCACAGGCAAATGAGATCTCCCCAAAGACCAGGGGAGGCTGTGCCAGCTATGCAGCCCGTTCATGTGTGCACGAGGCCTTTTGGATCTGAGCAGTCGTCGAGCCAGTCTAACTAGGGAAGGGTGCGGCCCGCTGGCCCTTTCCCCAGGTCAGGGGTCGGCAAAATGCCTCTGTACACGGGCAGATGGTAACCACTTTAGACTTTGAGGCCTGTGTGCTTTCTGGTAAACCTCCCAAACTCTGCTCTTGTATTTTGAAAGCAGCTATAAGACGATGTTTGAACAAGTGAGTGTGGCCGTATTCTAGTAAAACCTTATTTTCAAAAACAGGTGGTGGTCCATGTTTGACGTGTGGGCCTGATACTGGCCGTCGGGCCCGACTATGTTGTCCTCCCTCCCTTCTTCTCTTTGTCTCGTCTTTAATCCTCTTCTTCATCCCTATCATTACCAACAAGCCCCAAAGCCTCTTTCCCTAGAAAGCCGTTCTGTCCTTTTCCCCAGAACCTCCTCCCAGATGCTTCCTGAGCCCCTGGGTTCTCAACTTCCATCCCAAACTCGTCTAAAGATGTTTCCCCAAACAAAGACAGTTCCTCCGTGGTAAGAACCTGGCACTAATGGTTTCGGTAGCGATAATACAATATTTCTGCCTCACTAACTCCCCTTCACCACGCAGCCACCCAGGAAATCAGTGGTCACAAACTCTGATGCATTGCAGGACAAGCAGTGGCCAGGCGGGGAGACCACATGGCGTGGGGGAACCTGAGAGGGACTGAAGAGGCCTGCTGTCCCCAGAGACCTTCTCGTCAATCTTCAGAAACAAAACAGTCCTATTAGCCCAGTGAGTAGCACTGTGTGAACTCCCCCATGAAGATTCATGTGTGCTATCGTAGAACCTCCGAGAGTTGACCCCCCAAGGGATAGTAACAGGCTGGTCAACACACAGAGGTGGTCAACATAAGGAACGATGCCTACTCTACTATGCTGATACGCACGTGGGGTGCACGTCTGGTCTGCGAAAACTAGGTCAACTTAAGGAGGTGATCAGCTAGGGGGATCCACTGTATTTCTCCACTTTGGAATCTGAAACCCAAGCTCCAAGTGGTTTTCCCCTGTGACGTGTCAGTAGCGTGGAATGTTGAGACCAAGTGACAGAGGAAGTAGCGGCAGGAGAGGCGGGGTAGGAGGAAGGAGCCAGATCCTTATGCACCTGGAAATGGGTTCACTCCTAGGGCATTCGGCAGCTGTCAGATGGTTTTAAGCAGGGGAGTGACAGTATTAAATTTCTACTTTGAAAAGAACCTTCAAGCTGGATTATAGATAATGGATTGGAAAGAGGCAGGCTTAGAAACCAAAAAGTGGCGTGTGGCAGCAATCCAGGCATGAGCTGATTGTGGGCTAAATGAAGGTCACAGCCCAGAGGGCTGACGTTTACACTCAAGGAGTATCAAGGCAGCTGAGTGGATAAGAGTTCAAGATTGCCTTGGTTTAGGGAAGGGAAGAAGTCAAGAGTTATCTCCAGGGCTCGTTCTGAGCCTGGTGCTTTCTGGTTACAGTGCAAAAATGTAGTACCAATTAGGACAGAAATGGGGCATTATGGAATGGGGATATTAGGGCACATTAGGTGAGCACCCTTGTCCAGCGATGGTCCCGACCTCCGCTTCTGTGAGTGCTTAGTCCCAGCAAAGCCCCCTTTTCTGACCCCTTCTCCCCATCTTCTCTCTTTCCAGAGCCCAAAACACTCCAGAGTCTCGGGCTTCTCCATGTTCCCTAAGAGGAAACTTGGGGGCTGCCGCGTCTCGAGGCTGAAGCCAAGACCCCGCAGGTAGGTGGCCTCCATTCAAAGCCCTGGTGAGCACTTCCCAGCCGTGTAGGCTGCCACAAATTACTTAACCTCTCTGGGCCTGTCTCACGTTTCATTGAAACAAGCATAACAGTCTTCCTCAGAATGGCACGGTCACATATGATGTGGCAGCTAGTAGAGCTCCTAGCCCCGAGTGAGTCCTCAAACGTTAGCTCTAACTGCGTTTTGCCATTCCGCACAAACCTGAATTTCTCTCAGCCCCCTTCTGCAAACCCAGGTTCCCAAAGTCATCACCCAAACTCTCGTTCTTTCAGACGATGCGTGTGCCAGTGATCTGAGAAACCATGCGATGGATGTGAATTGCTACTGACCAAGCCAGGAGCGTTTCCAGTTTGGAGAGAGAACTCTGGAGAGGAAGAGTGCTGTTTGTCCTCATTGGATGCAACAGTCCTTTCTGCCTGAAATGTGGGGGGCGGGGTATGGGTTGGCTGCAGAACGACATCCTCATTGCAGGATTTCTCATGTGAGGTCTTTATAGAATCTCATTAATTCATGCAACAAATATATATATATATATATTTAAAGATTTTATTTTATTTATTTATTTATATTTGGCCATGGCTGGGTATGAACCCGCCATCTCCAGCTTATGGGGCCGGTGCCCTATCCCTTTGAGCCACAGGTGCCGCCCATGCAACAAATGTTTAATGAACATTTTTTTATGGGACCTGGCACCTGGTAGCAACCTTTATCAATTGGCCCCCTTTATCCTCTAACTGTATTAGAAGTGCCCAGAAAGAAAGTTATTTCCATGGATTCTCCACACTTCCTCCAAGCAAAAGGTTCTGAATTTGCTTTGTCAAATTTTATGTAATGAAAACACAAAACTAACACAAACTGGAATGAAACCTTTGAGTCTATGCTGTGCTTTTCACTTTCCAGAATATAGCCCATGGAGATTATTTACAATAGCTACGTTCTGTGTAAGTGACCACATACACTGACCTGGGGGTGCTAAACCATGGCTCCTAGGGGAAATACAGGGTTAGGGTCCTTCAGTCTCTGGTCATATTTTCATCAACTGATTGATGCGTAACCTGATTCTATGTGTTTCTGTTTGAATACATCTCATTTACTATATTGTTGATCATTAGCATTGAACTTACAGTCAGCAACACCATGACACATGCTTAAAGACAGCTGGTGGAATACATGGATTTTCTCAATAAGGAATAGCGTAGATTTCTTGCCCTTAATATTAGGCTTCCTTCAACACTGCTCTTGGGAGCCATTTTTAACAGCAAGATCACCAACAGAAAGCACAAGCAAGTGGAAAATGTAGCACCAAATAGCCCAGGAAGAGGACAGGTGTTTGTGTGTCTGAGAGCAGGAGCAGGAAGGCCTGGTGCAGCCTCCTGGACCTCAGCCGGGAATGAGAGCATCAGATGACTCAAGTTTTCCACTGCTTTGTGCATGTTCAAGAATGACAGCGAAAGAGCCACAAGCATTGACTTGGGGGGGGGGGGGTTACAAATACATTTTAAAGAGCACGTGAATCGATAATTATGGACTCCACAAATAATGAAAATGGACTGTACTTTTATACCTATCTTCCTGACAATTGGATGACATATTTTGTGTTGCTACTCCATGGCTTTATAAATTAAAGCAGAGAATAGTGAATAGGTCACACAGTCATAAATCAGGAACTAGCACTCAGTACACCTTGTTTATTGATGAGAAGACGGCTCCCAGGGCCGGGCAGCCAGGAGCCGGACTGTCTTTATTAATCTGTACTCATTGATACCATCGGGTTCTTCAGAGCTCACTTCATGAATTCCCATCCCTTTATCACTACTCATTATTTTATGGTAAAAGAACCATACGGAACAAGCTCTGTCTTGCTACATTAAGCACTCTGGTCCACTCCATATGTCTGTTTGCTAAAGAGTTGGTTATTTTTATTTACCAGTTTACCTATGTCTGGGCTCTGGCCAAAACTTGCAGAGAGAAAATTCTGAATTCGCTATCCAGCTTCCAATCAGTGGCTTAAAAACCTGGGCAACCTGCTTTATCTTAATAGTGTGATAGCAACAGGCAAGGGCCACGACAGGGAGATAAGGCTGGACTCATCTCTCTCCCTGTCAACAGGGCTGGCACCTTGTTCATTTTTATTCGTGAATAAGTGACTCAATCAATTCTCTCTTGCTGAGTTCCGCAAGGCAGCCTCTGTGGAGTGGTAGGGAATGTTAATCACTCAAGATCAGGCTGGAGAGATGTGGAGTTTTACAACTTTTGTTTTGTTTTGTTTAAATGGAGCCATTTGCCAAGAGGCAAATCTGCCTTTGAAGTCAGAAAAACAACTGTGGAGAAACTGCCTATGGAAATTGCTGGCTTAGTTCACAGTGGGGGCCTGTGTCCCAGGGGTTGGGAGGATTCCTTATTTGCAAGGAGATGGAGAAATGGGTAGGTGGGGGGTATTCTTCCACCTTTCTGGCAGAGCAGGAATGCTAACAGACATCTAATAGATGTTAAATCCAAGACAATAATAAAAATTATCAAAATTACCAAAGAGAAAATGGAGGGGGTAGGAGACATCTGGTAAACCAAATCGACCTCTGAGATTCGTTAACCCAGATCCTCCAATCCAGATGACTTTAGAAACACAGACCCAGTGCTCTTTCCACAAACATGACTCTGGTGATGGCTCACTCTCATGAATTTTCTGCTAGCTGGGGAGATGGCCAAAGCATCTGTTTGCACCCATTCTGCCTTACTGTATTATTCACTCGCTAGTCCAAATAATGCCATTTAAAAATTATAGACATTGAGCATAATAAAAAAAATTCAGCCCTTATTTCGAAAAGCGCTTATCACCTTACAGGACGGAGCAATATATCTAAGGGACATTGATGAGTTGAATAATAATTCGGGGAAGGTTAAGGTACCCTGATGCATCGTTTTTATTTTGCCCTGTGATCATCTCACCATAATCATACCCCGGTGTTCCATTATCGCTCATAATAAAAGTCCACATATTGGGGAGGAAAAGCCTTTTTCTTTCAGAGCATTTTCCAGGAAGGATTAGAAGTTATTTTAAATACAAGCCATGGCAAAATCTAACAGGGGACCAACTTATACGTGTTTGCATTCAACAGTTTGAGAGCAAGCTAATAGTAATTAAAGGGAAAAGTCAGGAATCTGTTACATTCTGCCATCTCCGTAATTAAAGAATAAAACTACTATATCATTTCACACAGACATTGTAAATACTAAATTAAGAAGCGCCGATGAAATGTCAGAAGCGTTTTCTTATGAGTTTATATCAGCCATGTGATTATCATATTGATTCTGCATGCCAATGAGATAACATTCCACTGTGTTTATTTTTCTCCCAATTGCCTTCCGGAAAGTAATAAAATTAAATCCAATATGATATTAAATGTAAATATGCATGGATATTATATGTAAATACCCATTTTAAACTCACTCCGCTTTCTGATATTTTCTGAGCCTAATGTTGTCGAGGAACAGTGATATTCCATTTGCCCATACGGCCCACCCTAGATGTCAGTATCAAGAGAGAGAACCTCCCTCCGTAATTCCACTTGACATTTGTTTCGTGATCTGTGGGGAAGAAAATACCAGGGGGGAAAAAAGAAACCTGCTTTTAGAAGTGACTGAGTGAAGAGTGTCTAGCTCTGAACGTCCCCTTTCTGTGCTGAGACCTTGAGTGGCTATCCGTGGACAGTCTCCTTGGACTGCTTTGCTTGTCATCGGTTTTATTTTTTCATTTTGAAATCACTTTGTGCTAACTCAATGATGGAAACAATTGCACTCATCTGACTATGGCCTGAAATGTCCAGCCATAATTCAGACATCACCATGACCTTTCTACACAATAGGTCATCCTTTTATTTGCAGAGAACTAGGCTTTTCCTAGGGATGAAGTGACCAGTCACCTTAGCTAAGTCAGGAGGGCCTGATAGAAGGCTCTGGCTCTGCAAATACTTTCAGTTTGGTCAGACATGTTGGCCCCAAATCAGAGCACATGGACCAGGACAAAGAACATCACAATATTACCAGAAAGAAGAGTGTCCAGTACGAACCCATTATTGCAAAGATGTTATGGAGGCCTGGAGGAAGAGGGTGTGACTCCCACTTTCCTCCTGGGAATATCTGTTGAACTTTGCACCCTGCGCCCAGAAAGAGTAAGTCACCTGTTTCTTCAGAGATTTGTCTCTGTTAATCAGAACCATTCACGTTCTCTCTCTGGCCTGTGTGTCCCTGCATCCGGCAGAGTTCTTCGTAATTATTTGGGGGAAAAGATGCTTCAGGTCCCAGCTAATTAGCAACAGATCTGAGATTAGACTCTCCATTTGTGTATGAGTGTAGTTGCCTCATCTTCACACAATCTATACAAAAGTTGACAATTTCACCATTTCCCGAGGGAAGTGACTGAAAATTAAAGACAGAATATATGATTGGATTTGACTGATCTATCCATGAAGTTTTTCTTTTTTTTTTTTTAATGGAAACACCACTGACCATAATTTGGATCAAAGCCACAGTCCTACTTCTATGGGTGGGTCTGCCTAATATAGCAACAAGTCAACTCAAAGGGAAATTTTCATTTTGTCAAGTGATTATTTCTGCTACATTTGCTACATTATGCCATAACAAGTAGATAGGGTGATTCTTTTTCTCCTAAAATTAACTACATATGAGGCTGAAATCACAGATCTTCTTGGAGTCTTATTAAGTGTTTAGATAATGCTACGGATGAGTACAGAATCCCCGCCCCCTCCCTTCCCCCAGTTATGATGGGTGATGCCACATTCCTGCCTAGTGTGTCTTGTGACAAATAGCTTGTCTTAGCTTGTTAGAATATGAAAAGGTAAGAAGATTTTATACATCTCTATCTGCCTACGCATCTAGAGAGGGTGTGTGTGTGTATGTGTGCGCGCGCACGTGCATACTTGAGTGTTTGTATATAATTACCCAGCTTTGTGTGCCTCTGGACTCAACTGTCATTAATCTCTTGCTAAACCAGCAAATCAAGTTAGACAAGGACAGAGGTAACATTGACTTTTCGAGGAAGGAGCTTTTCAATCACGGTAGATTTTTAGGGCTGTTCATGGTAATTTGAAGTGATCTCAGTTATGCATGTTGTTACAAATATGGCTTATTACCACGGTGTCATCGTTTCAAGGGTTTTTGACTTATGGGTTCTAAAAGCCATTACCAAGGCGACAATGGTACCACTTTTTCAAGTACTTTGTCAAGGTAAATTTATTGGAGGTGACATCTTTGCAGCTCACAGATGAAACAGTCAAATGGAATGATGAAGAGATACAAAGATGAAAGTTGGGGTGAGTAAGGGAGCTGTGCAGGGCTGTGTCTCCAAGGGGAGAAGCCTTTGAAGGCCTAGAGCCCTAGAGGGGTTCACCTGCTACAGAAACCAAGTCACTCTGTAAAGTTAGGGTGGGATTAGAGACCTGGGGCTGTCTTCGCAGCTCTGAGTTACCCACGCAGTAACTCAGGGGACACCCAGGATATAACTGAGTTGGCCCAGCAAGGGTGTTTATTCAATTTCTCATTTCCAACTCACATCACAGCTAGATCATAGTAGAACATAGGAAGTACTTTCTCCCTACTCAGTGTTCAATCAACACTCTCCCATTCCTGAAGGTAGAATGTCATCCTGTCCTGAGGTCCTGGGTGGTCATGTCGCTTCCAGCCCCCTTTATTTGTACGTTTTTAGTGTGTCATCAGCTTTCTCTCTTTTTACAACTCAGAATTCCACCATCCCCTCCTCCCAACAGCTATAATGGGTTTAAAAGTGAGAAATTGAGCTAATTAACTTGTTTGCTTCATACCCATCAAATTGCAGGTTCGACTATTTTTATTGATCTTCTGAATATGTTGTTAACTTTTGGGATATTATATGGACAAAAATCTTTATTAGCATGAAAGCACAGTTTCCTGTAAGTTAAGTGCAGTTGAATCAAATAAAAACTACTTTATTCAAACTTCTAACTTTGAATCTCAAAAAACATGTAAGGCTCTCTAAAGCTAAATTTAAGATTTTTCAGTTCTCTCACATTAAGGGAAAACATCTTGAAGCAACAATCATTTTAAATGAACCATCAAAAAAGTGCCATTTCTAAAAAAAAATAAAAATAAAAATACCACCCTCGATTTGTAACTTACATAAACTTTCCAAAGCCACTCACAGAATGAGGTAATTTTCACACATGTTATAAAATTTAGAATGAAAAATTGTGTTGTTCAGAGTTGGCATCATTTTTAAGGAAGCCTTGAGAGAGAATGTGAAGAAGGTATCTTTGCTTGTGGAGGAAGATTATTTCGGTTCTTTAAACGATGCATATCTTAAAGATACAGCTCTAATTAGTAAGGCTGGGGGTTGTGACACATTCAATCAAGCTGGCAGTGGATTCACTTTTGATAGATCTTATGTAACTGACTGCAGAGAAGCAAAGTTCATTGTGTTGCTGCCTTTTGGTTTTGATCAAAATATCAAAGGGTATTTCAGCCTGAACTGGTATCTTAATTGATATGATGCACAGCAAAATATACTGATCCATATAAATAGCTTCCGGATCAATTGTTCCTTTGAAAATAATATTTACGTTTAGAAAGGGCTGCAGAAATTCAGGGGGTACAAAGGTTAATATTAATTTCTCTTTAACCACAGTGCCTAGCAAGTGGGTTCCTTGTACCTCGAGTGGTTTTGAATCCATGCAAGCTATCTCAGGGGCTTTGCAGAGTGCCCCTGGGAGCAGGTCTGTGAGGCACGGCAGTGCAGGGAGGGAGGCCTATTATTTTAGCACATTAGCAGATGGGGAGACCTGAGTCACAAGCCAGTTGGATGAGTTGGCTAAAACCATAGTATCTAATGTGATTACTGCACTCTCTGAATAGAGTTCTCAACTCCTACATCCCATCTGTTCCTTAAGGGGATTTTGGGAGCTGATTATCCTCTGTAAGAAGAATCTATTGACTCTATATCAGGGACAGAGCTGATCCCTGCAAAGTTTTTATTAACTTCCTCGCGGTTGCACTTCTCACTCTTCCACATCCCAGCCTCTTGCCTCCTCCAGCTCCACCCTTGCTTCCAACCTGGACGTTCTCTCAGGGCTGTGCAAGGACTTCAGCTGGGACACTTCCTTAGGGAGGGATTAGGGGGATCCCTGCTGAAGGGAGCATTTCTTAACCTTTTTCTATACTCTAAACACAGCTTTAGGTTCTTAACACCACTTTCCCATTCCAACCTTCATACAGCTTAGTAGACCGGGTGCTATTTCAGAATATCCCTGCAATCAGGTGAGAAATAAACAAATGGATGGTGGTGGGGGTTGTGGCAAACTAGAACATACACTGGATCAGAAACGCAATAATGGAATTTGGGCTTTATCTGTTGCCAGCAGACCTGTGTGACTTTGGGGAATACCCGATTTTCCTCTGCAGACTTAGTTCTCTCCCCTGGAACATAGGCAGGGCATAATAGATCAGGTGAACATACTGAGGTTAGGCTGACATTGAATGGTAAGAGAAAGTGATTGAAATTACCATTAAGGCAGGAAGGAGCAATGATTCTCTCAGGGAGGATGATTTGTGAGGAGGCTGCCTTTCATCCTGGCCCTTTGAGGCAGGTGTTTCCAACCCTGGCCATAAATTATAGCCACCTCCTTCTTCCCCACTCCCCCCAGAGCATTTATAGTTTCAAATTCTAAGGCTGATGATTCAGAAGCATATTTATACCCACAGTTTTCAGGGAAGCCAGGTTCTATCTTTCTAGATAAAGAATAGCCTCCACCCTGGGTTCCTATGCTACATTTTCATAAGCTCTTCTAGTTCTATTCCAGGTAGTTCTCCTACAGATATCTAGTTCTGGGTAAGAATTGCTGCTGTTTACTGAGGAATTCCAGGGAATGGGGGAATATACCTGATAGAGTAGGAACTTTCCCAAGACTCTTTAAATAATGCCTTTGCTTTGGTTTCCATCTGAGGCTGGACCTAGCCATGAGGCAAGTGGTGGGGCTGGGGAGAGGTGGGGAAAGCTGAGAAAGGATTGATTATAGAGCACAAATTGAGTGCCATCTGGGAGGTCAGACCTCATTTGTGTTTAATTCATCCAGATCTTTTCCCCTTGCCTCTAATGCAACCTCAATAGAGTTTCCAATCTTTCCTTAAAGCACACCCTTTAAAGGTGATAAAATAGTCTGGTTGCCAGGGCCATCCAACCCCACAAACTCTTAAGAAGGAACAATGGCGGCATCCACGGCATCCAATTTTGTCTTTGGAGTTAATTGCGTGTCCCGTGGATGCCCCAAGTCCAGGATGCTACTTTACCTAAAGGAGTGACAGTCACTGCAGATGAGTGATTTGAGGTCCCTGGACCAGTATCAATCTGTTTGTCTTGAGGCAAACACACATGGTGTTCAAAAATGTTTCCTCTCATCTACCTCAAGCAGCTACTTTAAGCTGGAAACCCCCAATTTAGATATCTTCTGAGTAATTCCATGGATGTAACCGAGGTTATAATAAATGCTTGGGTCACTCAACCCATGGTTAGAACTTTCTACTGTTGAGATTCACAAAACCAGGATCGTGTTTTGCTTTCATGCTGGGACTCCCATTTTGAGTGATCCTGAGTGATAGTTGAACCTTACTGAAAGTGATTTACTCTCTAGTTTTGAAGGATCTACTTCTATGCTTCTCTCCTGAAGTCTTGCATCTGAAGAAGAAAATTTACCTAATGGTCTTGTTCTAAAGGTAGAGAAAGAGTCACGTTCCTCCACCTCACCCCTTCCTATTTCCTCACCCCTTCGATATTTTTCTTTTGATACTATTGT
Organism: Arctocebus calabarensis; assembly: GCA_963573935.1. Lineage (NCBI taxonomy): Eukaryota > Metazoa > Chordata > Mammalia > Primates > Lorisidae > Arctocebus > Arctocebus calabarensis. The sequence continues at coordinate 114,007 of CAUYON010037876.1, read as the reverse complement.
GTTTTGGGGAACACATTGAGATGGATAAAAACCACCTGCTGCATTTCAGAATTGGTTTGGAGATCAAAGAATAAACTTGCAATTTTCATTCCTTGTGGTTTGAACCTACAAAGTTACAAATGGAAGTCACAATTCCTGTGGCAGGCATCTTGTTAGGCTGTCAGGGAGCTTGTTTTGCTGCCATCTCCTATTTTTTTTTTTTTGTAGAGACAGTCCCACTTTATCACCCTTGGTAGAGTGCTGTGGTGTCACACAGCTTATCGCAACCTCCAGCTCCTGGGCTTAGGCAATTCTCTTGCCTCAGCCTCCGGAGTAGCTGGGACTACAGGTGCCCGCCACAATGCCTGGCTATTTTTCTGTTTTTGCAGTTTGGCCGAGGCTGGGTTTGAACCCGCCACCTTCAGCATATGGGGCTGGCGCCCTACTCGATGAGCCACAGGTGCCGCCCTGTCCTATTTTATTTTTTAACCTTCTCTTTACATACATAAAATGTAACACTGTTAAAAATCCTAAACAAAAACACACGATGTGCACCAAAGAGCACTTCCATTGGTTGGTTCAATTGGTTGGTTAATGTGAAATCTTCATTGAATATTTCAGTATTAGGACTACTACTAAGGTTATAAACAGAGTCAGGAAATAAAATTATTCTTGGTCAGGGATCAGCTTCCCTGATAGCTTTTGAATATTTATGGAGAACACATCATACCATCGTGTTGTTTAAAGACCATCTCTGTAATATTTTTCCTTGGTTTCCCTTTAATGAAAACTGCCATAAAACTGTTGGCTTAGAAAAACTTCAGAAAAAGGTGAGTGTGTCTTTACCCTCGGTTACAGTTTGTTCTTAACAGGCCTAGACTTAAACCCTGTTCCACTTTCCTCTAATCATGACATCTTTCCAAAAACATCTATCTTTTCTAGACAAATGAAGAAATATATGCAGTTCCTTTGTGAAATTGCTTTATCCTAGTTTGCCCATTCCAGTTTTATCCCCTAAATTAGTATTTAGATATTTTAATTTTACTTTAGGAACTTCGGAGAGCTTTAAAGTATCCCTCAAAAAGGGAACTATTTATTGCACCCAAATCTCAGTTGGTTAGAACTGAGAAACCAAGTTGGTTTATTTGAACCCCATACAATGCTTGTTAACTTTCTATTGTGTCACTGTAACACATGACTTGTGAAAATATGGGCTGATGGCCCCAGGAGTGGCCATGGTACCTGCCTCTTCATTTATCACTAGAAAATCATATCTAATTCAAAGCTCATCCTTGGCTAACTATGGGTTAGCCAAACCATGCTAATTTACAAAGGACATTCCCCCTCAAAGAGTTTAGGTAATTGTCTTTAGTTTCAGGACCGACAGCAAAACGTGTCTTTTTTTTTCCCCCTCTCTGTCCAGTGAATTTTGCATGATAGCCTAACTTCTTCTGAGAACTCCTGGAAGAGTGAAACTGATCAAGTCTCCTTAGTTACAGTTTTCTCTGTAAAATACAGATAGCTTGCCACAATGGATAGCCCATCAAATGTGCCCTAACTTGCAGTACTCAACGCAGCCACCAACTCCTAGAGGCCCCTTTGCTTATCTCTGAAAACCAACATCATATTTACTTGGTTTTAAACAGAGACAGAAGGGTTTGGAACAGAAAGGAACGTGAAGGAACACAGAACAAAACAAAACACCAGTGCCTTTCAACATTCGGAGTCACATTTGGGGTTGTAAAATGACTTATAGCTCTGAAAATGTTGGCAGAACACTCAGGATAGATCAGGCATTTCAGGGACATGATGCAAATGCTTTCTGGCTCACAATTGCAGGCTAGTAATTTCCTAGGCTGCAGAGCTGTTCCAAACAATTTGTTGTCTTTGCTTTCTGAAGGTCCTTGGAGTGATTAAAAGAAGCCTTCCAGAAGCATGACTTCTATTTGGTAAATGGCTTTCTGTTTTTTTACGCAACTGGTGTGACCCTATGTTCTTGCAACAGAGTTTCACAGAATATGTGTGCAAATAACATGTGATCTTCATTTTCTGGATGGTTCGCAGTGTAACCATGCATAGACAATGCGATTACATTGGCTAGGGCATGGCCCAGTCAATGTTTTAAGCTCATTTCATGTTTGACTATGTGGTAAACCATAGGAACACCCATGTACTCTGATTTGACCAGTAAGTCAGCCAAAAGAGTAATCATATTAGGGGTGATTCAAGACAGAAGGTTTCTGGAGCATATGGAAAAATCTACAAGCTTTATTCTATAGTAGGGGTTATGTATTTCTATTTGTAATAGTTACTTTAGGAGAAAAGGAATTTTAGTGCTATAAGACATTCAAGGGATAGACATTAAGAATACCTACATTTTTTATAGAAGGTTAAAGTTATGCACATCAGTAATAATTTGAATAAAATGTTTGAATGACAATGAAAACGACAGAAATGCTTGACTTTTTCCCCCTCTGTTATCTGATTGAAATGTCTGTTTTGCTGATCGGATGCTAGTTAGAACTGGTAAATATTTCTAGCAAAATCTCTTAAAGTAGCTCTATGTAGAAAGAACAGCTAAGTTAATGCAATACATGTTTGTTTTTTTCCCCCTAAGTACTCATGTTTGTTTCTTGGCTTATTCAACATAAATTACAGAATGATTCTGAGAATTATTATTATTATTATTGCTACTACTGTGAGGAATCTTAAAAGCCATTTTTCTCCCAGAGTTAAATCCACTGAATCTAATAATTTCAACATGTTTTATCCTTTTGGTCAAGGCTTTGTAGCCATCAAACTTCTTTTTGACCAGAACATTTGATTCATTAATTCCTAGTGAACTACGGCAAAAATACTATGTATATAGCACTTTATGCTAATTTGTTTTCCTTTATAAGAGTTACTTGAAAGTCTCCTAAACAATGTTTTAATATTCTTTCTGAAGCGTTTCAACATTTATCACTTACATGATGAATATTAGTAAGTTAAAGTTTAGTTTTTTAAAGGACAATGTGTGTGTGTGTGTGAGAGAATATCCTAAACTTTGCTTCCTTCCTTGGTGTGTGTTTTAGCAGTAAGAGATCTGACCCCTTTCAGTAGTAGGACGAAAGACCTAGAAGTTCATTAGTGACCTCTTAGAGAAAAAGCCTTTATCCTTATGTTATTCAGAGAGTAGATTTTTGTAAAAAGTAAAACATTTCAAGTTCTCATGTAAGCTAATTCTGATGATGAGATTAGGGATGAAGTCTACTTTGGCAATAATTACCCCGGTCTCCTCCCTACTTCCCCCAAATAAGAGAGTTTAAATTGAAATGGCTCCCAAGAGGCAAAAGACAGTGGCCCCAACGTAAAAGCAATTTGAGCCTTCATCTCAGGCTTCTCTTGGCTGTTCATTCATTTTGTGGCTTGAATGGCGAATGCATTGCCCGGATTTGCAAAATATATAGAAAATAATTCTACATCCAGTTCATGATCCTCTTGGCATTTTTTCTCATTTTGAAACTGCATGGAGCTATTTTGGGCCTTCTCAGTACACTTAACATTGCTTTAAAACAGATTTAAGCCTTCCTACAAGCCTGGATTTCCAGTTCTCCATCCAACAGAGCTCTACCAGGTGTTTCAAGATGAACACATTTATCTGACTCTTCTCTTAGTTAGAAATAATAGGAAATGGAATTGAGGATTTATGGTGACCGAGTCATTTGATGACAACACTGGTGTAAGAAGAGCTTTACGACTACTCAGTAAAGATACAAATGAAATCTGAGATATTTCTGAACTTAAATGCACGTTCCCTCTTCATGCATTCTGAGGTCCTTGGTATGCACAGTCTCACCGTCCTGTCAGAGACGACTCCAAATCCCCAAAGATTATCAGTTAGGAAGAGACAGGAAGAGGTTTCTGAGAATTACCCAGCCATGGTTTATCCATTCTGGGCCTCATTTGGTGACAAGTTGTCAAAAACTAAACACCATCTCCTGTTCCTCTCATGTATAGTTTAGAAATGTACACATACTCATTGAAGGTCAATCAATTAAAAAATAGCTAAATATTGTGTTAGAAAATAAAAAAAAAATCTCTCTCCCCAACATTGGAGGGGGAGCCTCATTGCTGAAGTTATATTTAATGGTGTTGGAAATCTCATCACCAAGTCCACAAAGACCCAGGGTGTCTAACCTATGGCATCTAACCTGTGGCCCATGGGTTGCATGTTGATTATTTGAGGGCTGTTTTATCTATCTGTGGTGTTAGATATCAGGAAAGTATACACAGATCTTTTATGTTTTTTGCTCATTAGGTTTCAGTAGTGTTCGTGTATTTAATATGTGGCCCAAGACAACTCTTCCAATTTGCAGCAGAGAAGAAAAAAGGTTGGACCTCCAGAATGGAAATTAATTTACCTAAATATAAAGGATCGTCAAGCCCCAGTATCTGCTGATTTTTGCCTTATCCAGACCCTAATACTATTCCCAAGCAATTCAGCTCAGATTGATTTTTTTTTTTTGAGCAGTCGCTCTGAGAACGAGCCCCATGTAGTTGGTGCACTAAGACACTCACTGCCTACATAACTCACGTAGATGATGGATGACACCTCTGTACCACGAGTTCTGATTGATTTTAAAATGATTGAGTTCCTACTGTGTGCAGGAAGTATGGCTATTTATTGGGAACAGACACAAGTTTAAGAGTGAGCCTTGGTATTTTAGCAACCCAAATTGGAGGCCAGAGTCTGGTGACTTTATAAAACTGCCCAAGTTCAGCAGGAGCTTGAGAAGTTCACAGAAGGCCCAGTGTGAGTGTCCCTGCCACTCCTCGGAAGAAAGAAACCAAATGCTTACCTTAAACCACTCTTGAGGGACAGCCCATATAGGAGCTAAGTTGGATTTTTTTTTTGTTTGTAAGACAGAACAGAACACAGATGGGCTCTTCCTTAAACTTATAAAGCAGCAAATTAGGCCTTTAAAAAGCTAGAGACAGAATGTTTGGAAGAAAAAGCAACTGTAGTTTAAATATGGCCTCCTTTCTGTACAGGCGTTCCTGGCCTCAAGTTAGACGAACGCTGTTTCTTTTCCCCCTCACCATGTGTGTGCCTTTGTACTGCACCAGGTTTGAGTCATTGAAAGTTCTTCCTCGTTCAACCCTATAACCCATGCTGGAGCTGCACTATGGTTCTACAGCGCCATGAAAGTCCTTCTCTGATCTCTTGCCGCTGTCCTCCCACCCGGGCTCTCCTTGCCAACGCAGCAATGACTTCCATGTCTCCTCATCCCTCCTTGCAATGTTTTGTTTTGTTCTTTTTCTTTTTGAGATTTGGTGTGAAGCCCTATGGAGGAGCTGAGATTATCTTTCATGAGAGTTTAGGGAGGAATGAAAACCCCATTAAGTTTTGTAAAGAATGAGGAAGAAAGGGAGATCTAAGAGCTAGATGTTGGCTGAACCTCTTGGGGCCGAGCAATCTCTCTAACGATGGAAGAACCGTGGTCCTCCCTTTTTCTCCTGATCCAGATGCTGCTGGGGCCCAGGGAAGGCCCGAGGCTGTTCTTCCTCTCCGCCGGGAAATTTCCCCAGACCCTTCTAACCCTGGGGGTCAAACTTTCTGAATCCTAACATCGGCTCTACCCTTTACTGACTACGTGACCTCCAGCAGTTTACTTCCCTTCTCGGGGCTCCAGTTCACGCATCTGTAAATGACGGTAATAAATAAGACCTATTTCACAAGGTCAGGCAAGATTTAAATGAGTGTCTGTGAAATGCTTACAAGCTGCCACTTACTGTGATCCGCTGGTTTGCTCTTGTTGGTTTAAGTATTGTACTTGACATAAAATCTTTGGAGAAAGAGGATCTGTGTCTAAACTAATTTTGAAAACCTCTGCTCAACTCCCCAACTCACCAGCTTGTTTTATGGGCCAAATACACAGAAGTCATTTCTCTAAATCTCAGCCTACCAGGCTTGTCTCCTCTCCCCATGTCCATCAACTGAACAAAATCTTCTCCCCAAGTTCTGCACCCAGACTCCCTGCTTCCTCTTTCACTTGGGATTTTGTTTGTTTTCATGGCCACAAATATCATCACCATGCAGGTAACTTCTGTATTGCTGTTTCTATCCAAATTATATTTCAAATTATATATGAAACCACCACATTGTACCCCACAATTGCATTAACATACACAGCTATGATTTAATAATAAAAAAAAATAGCCAGGCGTTGTGGGCACCTGTGGTCCCAGCTGCTCGGGAGGCTGAGGCAAAAGAATCGCTTGAGCCCAGGAGTTGGAGGTTGCTGTGAGCTTTGACTCCACGGCACTATACCTAGGACGATAAAGTGAGACCCTGTCTCTAAAAGTATATGTATATATTTTAAATGAAAATCATTTTAATCCCTCCCACTAAAAGAATAAACAATCCCTGAATCTTCAAAACCTCTCCAGAGATAGACCAGGCTCCTAAGAAGTTTTCAGAATAGATTTTGGTCATTGACTCCCTACCAAGGCCAAATGAGAAACTAACTTTTCAATGGAAGTTTACAAACTCCTATACAGTGCCCTCAAGGAGCGGTTTCCTCTGTCTAAACACCCCCTCCCAGGATGCAATAATTTCTCTGTGTTTTCCTGATGACAGAGCTGTGGGTGCTCATTAACCCCTGCCACAGTAGCTGCTAATAGCTGGTGGGGATACAGAAGCGCATTTCTGCAGAAGGTTGGACAGTAAGGCATTCAGAGAAAGGAGGCAGAGACTCAACAGTAAAGACAACAGAAAAAATAAAACCTGTCACAGGTGGTTTGGCAGCACAGAGCATAGTGATAACCTTTTCACCCTTTTAAAGCCTCTCTTCCATTTTCCCCTTTGGATATTCATTCGCTTCAACGCTAATGCTTTTCCTACTACCCACTTCACATACTTTTACGGTCTTGATGGGCACTCGTAATGGTATAAGCTGGAATTCAGGACAAGAATATATTCTTTACAAGGTGACTTTGTCTGTTACTAGTAAACATAAAGATTGTTAATGTTTACTGAATGCGTATTCTTAACCCAGCATCGTGCAATTGCAGCTCATCCACCACCCCCAGAGGAATATGATCCCTTTTTACCAACATACAGGAGAGGGAACTTGAATCTCAGAGAAGTTAAGTGACAGGCCCTAGGCACAGTTTATAACAGATGGAGCTGAAATTTCCAATCTAAGTATCTTCAAAAGCCATTGCCCTTAATGGCTTTTCTATAGTGTTTTTACCATTTATGTTAGTTAATAATAATTCTCATCAATACCCTTAAAAAGCAGGCCCAAAGATGGTCATAAGGGAAGAAAGAGAAGCAAAATGCCAAATTATTCACAAATTAAAAAATTCGCTCTTGCTGTGCCAAAAGATGACAGTATTCCACAGCAAGTCCAACATATGTGAGTTCTTCAGTTTCCATTGTCAAAGCTAAAGAGCCTCCACAGACAGGGAGCTTTTGAACTGTGTGGATATGTGTTGTGTCCCTGTAAGTGGGACAAGGTGGCCCATAGCCAGGGTGGTCTGCAGGCAGAAGCCCCGGCCGCTGTACACACCTGCTGTGCCAGGTGGGCTTTGCCACAGTGGCTGGGGTTTCTCATTTCAGTGCTGATTTTTCACAACTGCTCCACACAAATCATGGCTCTGGCAGGTAACCCACTGCCAAGTCCCTGAAGAGCTGTGATCAAAATTTTAAAAAGACCCTCTGGAGACATGAGTGACATACATCTATAAATTGCCTTTCCTGAGGAGGAGCGGATGCCATGTGTAACAAACACGTTCCTACTTTATTCTTGCCGACCTGAGATTCTAGAACACAATTTTGGCCATATCAGCCCCTCATCCTCACCATTTAGGGGGAAGATAAGATTTGAAATTAAATGCTGTAGATACGCTCTCTTTCTTTAGGACCCTTACTCTCTCTGGACACAGGTTCCTATTAGCTTAAAAGAAAATATTATTTGAAATGCTTTTTAATCCAGGCACCAAAGGGTTCCTTTTCAACTAGAAAATAGTGTATTGATAAATGATATCCCCCTTTGAACAAAAAGTCTCTCCTGGGGCAGATTCATTCAAACAAAGGACTCATGACTAGTTTTATTGAGGAATAATATGTGTTAATCCCAGATACCATTTTCTTTTGGGATCCACTGGGGAATATTTCACTGGGTGAAGTATTGCTTTATCCATAGTCAAGCGTTAGGGTCATTACAACAAGCACTTGAGAAAGAGTGTGAAACTTCAAGCACGGGGCTAGAGAGACCCAGGGATGGGATGCTTGCAGTGTGATTTTGTTAATGCTGCTGTTTTCACTTGTCCAATCTTAGCATTAACTTAGAATCAACTAAGAGGATTTTATAGAGGACTGTGTATCACACAGTGGCCCTTTCAAGTTTATTATAATTATCATGTAATATTGGAAGATTTTATAGAAAACCTTTATTCAAATGTACAAAACGTTCTTTTGATCATTAGCATTGTTTTCTATGCCATATTTGTGCCCTCCTGGAAAACATTAAGAAGGGCAGTTTGTCATTATTATTCAACACAAAGCTTTGAATACTCTGCCCGCAGTTTGCTGTTGTGTGCTATTTCAGCTTCATCTCTGGAAAGTTTTGGTGTAGTAGACAAAAACAAACTATATTCATCCTCAAAACTTCTTTAAGAAGTGTTCTGATTTTTCAGAATGGCATTTCCAGCGTTCCGTCATTCCGAGTTCAACATGGCTAGTGACATATGGCTGAATTTGCACAAGCAAGTTCTTTACCCACAGGCTTCTTGTTCTCTAAGATTGAGTCATCTATCTCCGTCCAGAATTTAAGTTACCGGGGACGCCTTTCTTTCCATCCCTCATTAATATATGCAAAGGGTTTAAATTTGGTGTGAGGGTGGTGGCGGTTGAATTTGGCTTGTGATATTTCTTGTCTGCCTAGAGAATGTTCTGGGTCAATCAAACAAGTGACCCTAACTGGGAAGGCTCGAGTGTCATTTTGGTGCTTTGCTAGTGGTTGGTTTATCAGAAAAGTTGGCATCTTGAATGAGCGTGGAGGAACCGCCATGGCTTAGAGGGCTGAGAAGGTGGAAATATCGGTGGGAGGACTCTGAGAAGTTAGAGAGTTGGCATAGGAGGACTGGTCTCCACCCACAGCCCAAATCTCTCATCTGCCCAGTATCCTTCCAGGCTGTGTTTCAGCCGGAAGAGAAGAAAGGGTGGGCGATACTCAAGAGGAGGTAGAAAGGAGAGCAGAGTCTGTGGTTCCCCTCTCCTCGGAGACATACGTGAAGAAGATGACATGTCTGCAGACACCTGGTGCTGGGTGGGATGCACGCCAGGGGACTTGCAACCGCTTAAAACAGGAAGAAGGTCAGTGGCTTGAGAGGACCCCAAACTCTGTCCTTTGCATTGCCTTGATGTAAGAACCGTCCACTACCCCATGGGACACCTGCACTTTCTGTAGTAGCTGCTGCGTCTCCTTCTGCAGACACTGACCACACATTGCAGCAGAGCAGACCCAGGCCTCACATATACAATGTCCTCTCAAAGGACACCAAGCTACATGTGCAATTCTGAGACCAAGCAGAGGGTGAGGGGGATGCCCTGCCAGGAAAGTGAAAATTACGTTTCTTCAATCCCTCTTTCAAAGTGAACCTTGTAAGGAATGCTTGCATTTTTTTTCTTTTTTTGTACCAGGTAGAAATTGGAATCCTTTCTCTCCCATTCCCAGAGCCTCACTTTTCCACCAGGCTCCGTCCTGTTAGCCTCAGTACCCACTACAGCAGGATGGAGCAGAAATGATGGTGTCTTTCAACTATTCTCAATACGCTCTTCTCCAGTCTTTGAGTCATGCTGAGGACCTCACGGTTAAATAGCACCAACCTTGTGTATCTTTGCCCTGATGTGTTTCAGCACCACTCTTCAGAGTAGGGATTCAGCTCCCCATGACAGCTGCTCCCTCCTACCTCTTCTCTACATTAGGTTCTTAGCTATGATCCTCAGATCTATAGCTTTTCCATGAATAAGCTTTAAAAGTCTTGGACACATCTTGAAATTGTATGGGTAATTTTATGTAACATACACTAGCATTTCAAGATGATTCATGGTGTGCATCAGTTTAAGAATTAATGACCTAGTGGGTTACTCTTTGAAGATTCTTTGGCCTGTACTTGAGTTTTGCCTGTGTATGCTCAAGCCCAGAGCTTCCAGACACACTTATACTGTCTGAAGCCATCCCTCCAATGTCCTAGCATGAACCATCCTCTGAAATTTCCTTTGCCTGGAAGACTTTCTGGCCTCTGGGGTAAAAGATGAATTCCTCTCGTTCCCCCAGATTCTTGATGAAAAGAGCTGGAGAATTCCTGAAAGAACTGACTTGGTACCCCACACCCCACCCCAGTCATGGTTCTATGATTCTCAAACAAAGCCATGTGCCTCTCTTCCTCCCACCTGCTGACCTGAGATTCCCACCATTTGACTGGGAATCTGAAGTGCCCTTCTTTGGATCAGTATTGAGTTGTTGCTTCCTCCTGGGGGAAGCAAAATTCTGTTATTCTGTTCCTCTTTCTCTTGCCTGTTAGCTGACTTTGGTCTTCTCTGCTTCCAGGTATCTCCTTGAGTTTAGCTCCTTTCAAGGGGCGGGGGGTCTCCTACAGGATGGCCAGAATTTCTTCCATGCTGTCCAGTCTCCTGCCTTGGGCATGGCTAGCTTGAACTAAACTCAAAGTGTCTATCCAGGGGTGCCCATAATACTACACTCCTATGGGTATTTCACACTTACCACACATGAAAATCATCAGTTTCCTTCTAAATCAGCTTTTTTTTCTTTCTCTCCCCCTCATATTAGTTAGAAGCAAACACTCTACCTAGTCGCCTAAGCTAGAAAACCCGGAGATCTCTGTTGAGTCTTCATTGTTCTTGGAGTTCCGTCCACAGTCAGTACTTTTGCTCAGCCAATGTTAACCCCTACATATTTCTCAAACCTATCCTCTCTTTCCTGCCCCAACTACCACTGCCCATTTCAGGTCTTTATCATTTCCCATGTGGACTCCTGGGTCCTAACTACTCGCAGTTCATCACTGGAGAATCCACGATTACAATAAAGTAAGGATGGTCAACGTCCATCAGGTGCTTATTACAAGCTTTGGACTCAAGTGTTCTGAACCCTCAGTAGACCCTGTGAGGTATGCATTTGTCACTGTTGTCTCCTCTAGACATATTGAAAAACTGAGGCATGCAGAGGCCAACGAAGTTGTTTAAAGTCCCACGTTTAGAATGTGGTAGAACCAAGATTCAAATCCACATCTGTTTCCAGAGAAGGAGCTTTCATCCTAGAATCAACGATTTCTCTGAAATCCCAGTATCTGAATGGCCAGTCTTTAAACTGTCTTCTGTTCACTCAGGATGTCATGTGGGCCCCTCTATCATCGTCCCCTTTTGTGGAGAACGGCTAGAAGCCTGGCCTGTCACATTCCACACCTTCCTGTGTCTGTGCCCTGAGGTTTCTCCTACATTGTGGATGTGGCCATCTGATGGCTTTGGCCAATGGGGACATTAGAAAGAGTAAAGTGAGAGAAGGCTTGAAATATGCCTGGGGACTCAGGTTTGACACTCTCATGGCTCTCTGGGCCCCTGCAGGTCTCCATATGAAGAATCCAAGTAGACAAGATGAAAAAGAACATCCCTGATGGATTAAACTTAATGGGATTTGAATTACTTCTAAGTAACAGATATTAAGCTTCTTGAAAGCAGTAAGCTTTCCCTTTTATCATTTACATTTGTGACAGTCCCTATTATTGCCACACTTCAAAACCACATAGGGGAAAGTGCAGTTTGCCCAAGAGTTGCCCTCTGTCACAGCAACGATTTGATGGACAGTTAGGTTTGGAAAATCATCTTATGTCTCAAAGCCTCAGTTTACCCTTTTATAAATTAACAATAAGAACTGTGTCTCAAATATCTCTATAAAAATTATGGATTAGACTTACAAATTTAAAAAACAAAGAATGTAAAGGCAACTTTCTCCACGATGTGCACGTGAAGTCACTCCAGTCATCCTAGTGGGTGGAAAAGTCTCAGATGCATGAGGTCATTCTAGACCACTTGTCTCTGACCAAACTGACCAAAAGAGCTGGCCAGAACACCCATAGAATCACAGATAAAGAAAATGGCTATTATTTATTTTTTCTCATACATCTGAGGCTTTTCCACCCACTAGGATGCCTGGAGTGACTTCATGTGCACATCATGGAGAAAGTTACCTTGACATTTTTTTTTTTTAATTTGTAGGTCTAATACATAACTGGGGGTGCTTACATAGCAAAAGCAACTGGTTCGCCCTCCCCCCAACCTTCCACCTTCAGCACTGCTGGCTCACCCCTCATGTCTTAGCAGTAGCCTCCGCTTGTTGGCCTGTGACTCCAGCCTCTTTGTCTTTGCACCTGCTGGGCCTCCTGCTGGGCACATCCTTCCTCTCAGCCCAGTTAACGCTGACTCATCCTTTGCTACTCACTTTAGATTTTTTATCCCTTGATTGTTTGTTGTTTCTCTTCTAACCCATCCCTATAAATCCTCCAGATAGGTTCGTTAGGTGCTGCTTCTAAATATTCTCAAAAATCCCTATCACCATGCTTCCAAATCATTTAATAGCCCATTCAGGGGTCTATCTCCCTGCTACCATCTGCAGACACCCCAAGATCCCTATGGTTTGTTATCTTCCCCACCCAAATCTCTAGCACGGTGAATTGCACTTAGTGGTATCCAGTATGTTTGGTTAGTGAATGAAAGAATGAATGAAATCAGGACAGGGTCATCTGTAACTAGCAAGGGAAAGACACGCCCCCCAAACAATAGCTACTGGTTTGTTATTCTTTAATTCAACTTTCCTATATATGAGCCTTACTTTATATTATCTGAACTCTAATTCTTGGCAGATGAGCTTTAGGCAAAGGAGGTTGAAGTAGCCAGCAAAACAGGAGTCTCATAGACTTCAGCCATTTAGTGTGGCTGAGAATGCAATGGAATGCAAGGGACTAAATGAAACCCTCAGGAAGTATTATTTTCCTTGTTTGTGCAGAATAGAAATCTAGATCCTCTGCCTCATAGGTTTTCTATAACTGGGAAAGCAACAGAAAAGGAGATTTTTCTCTTTCTCTTTTCCACCCAAACCTCCTCCAACCATCATGAAAATCACCCTGAGACAGAGCTGATAAACTGACAGATAGTATCAAATGTCAGCCAGGGCTTCGCTTCCATCCCGAGGCTCTCGGGAACAGCGCGTGAACAGATTGTTCCTGCCAGAGTATCTCATTATTTTAAGCAAATTGAATTTCTCATTGACTATGTTGAAAGGTTGTGCGCTAGTTATAATTACCGGTTTTACTTAATTTCCTTTTATAAATAGGTCGGTACTCTGTACTTGAAAAGTAGGATGTTGATTACTGACTTTTTTTTTTTTCCTTTTGGCCTCAGGGACAGTTTAGTGTAGAAACTGCTGACTGAGTGGATTAAATGAAACAAATACATATCCAATTACAAGAGAGGTGTGTGTGTGCGAGAAGTCACACCGGCACACAGGTTGCAAACACACACAAAGCCGAGACATGTCCCATGGTGAGTGCCAGAGAGGCTCGGTGTTCCAAATGCTCGTGGAATTCAGCACAGCAGAACAGCAGGGCTGCTTGCAGCCCCCAGCAGTGGGGCTGAGCGGCTGAGGGCTGCTCTGCCTACAGGGTCAACTTTAGCTGAATTGCCAAAGATCTCTCCTCCTGGAAAACCTTAATGAAAGTCAAGTTCCGAAAAAAAGGATAAATTTGTTATCTGGCAAGAGAAAGAGACCAAACAACCATTTCTACAGCAATTTTCAATAAAAAAAATATGCATTTGTTGTGTCTTTTGATCATAGAAGGAATATTTTTGGTTTAGCTAGAATAATCAGACAATAATCCAAGGGGGGGAATAAAAATTGCCTATAATCCCACCCTCCAGAGATAACCACTCAATATTTCATGTATTAAGTTTAAGGGTTTTATATATACCTTTCTATGCACAATTTTGTATTTTGGTTTTTTTACTAATGTTAATATATTAAAGCATACTTGCTTTAATGTTATCTTTGTAAATGTAACTTTTAATAATTACATATTATTTCATAGTGTGGGTAGACCATTATATCTTTAATCATTCCATTATTATTAAATGTTTCATTTCATTTTTAAAAACTCACCTTTGATATTATAAATAATGCAGTACTGAAGGTTCCTCTAATTAATTTTTCTGCATACCTTACTATTATCTTTGAATAAATTCCAATAAATGAAATTTCTGAGTCAATGGGTTTGAGCTTGCAAATGTCTTAACATAGGTGAAATTTTTTTTTTAGAAATTATGTATCAGTTTGTTCTTAATAGTATATAAAACTGCATGTTTTACCACAGTTTAACTCCTGTGACTACTAGGAGTTAAATATCTTAAAATATTATAAGTGAAAAGGTCTACCTTATTGTTTAAATTTGCGTTTCTCTTGTACTTAGTAAGGATAAGCAATTTTATTTGTCTACCGGAGCAATTTAATGGATGCGTTTTGCCCTAGAAGGGAATAAGGTTTGAAAGAATGAGACAGAGACAAATAAGTGTTGTTGGAAAAAGGCAGGAAAAGTAAGAAAATCCCAGAGCCTCGAATTTAGCAGAAGAATCAGTTGAAGAATTTATGAAGATTCTGACCTAGCTGATTAGGGAGGAGCCAGACCATAGTCTTTTCTAAAAGCTTTGCAGGTCAATCTAACATGAGTGTGGGCTGGGGTAGTCTAGGGCAGAGTTTGTCCCCGAAGGCAGGTCTGTTGGGCAGCCCACGGGGGGTATTAGGAGTGGCTGGGTGTGGACAGTGAGGGTGTCAGCCTCCTTCAGGGCTGGCAGTAGTACAAGCACAAGAATGTCACCCAAAGGGAATCAACAGCTTAGACCTGCTGTCAGTTTGGGGCTAAAAACTCCACCTTTTATTATACAACTTGCTCTCCAATGGGGCTGGTAGTTCAGTGTGTGAATTGCTAGGGTTCCTCGTCTTTCTTCCCCAGGGCGGGTTGCGGAGCCACTTGCTTACACATGAACACCTCGTGGACTATTGAGAAATCAATGGCTAAAATGGAGGGTCAGGCCTCATCTGTGAATGTCAAATTACCAATCTTTTCTTGAACCCTGTTGCCATAGAAAATAACAGATTCACTTGAAGATGTTTTCCCCCCATGTCTCCATTCCAGAGATTGTGAAAGGATGGGTGTGTGCGTGTGTTATCCACTGTGTCAGCTCTCAGCTGTGTTCCTGGGGCCTGGGGGTGAACAAACCTCCTAAAGGGTATGCTTCCCCTGTGTGGCTGTGAGGGATACTTAAGCTGCCCCGAAAAGGACCTGCACCCACCGGCCCTGATTTCCTAACAGGATCAGCGGGCTTGCCAGAGGTGGGCACCTCAAAACCACTACTTTCAGGCACCTGTGGTCACTGACCTTGGCCGGTGTTTTAGAAGCAACAGGATGTAGAGGAAAGATTATATGACTCCAAGTCAGGAAACCCGGATTGTAGTCACCCTTTCTGCCACTGACTAACGGAATCACATGTGACATCTGCTCACCTCATTTCTCTGGGTCTTTTGACATGCTCGTGTCAACAGTGAAGACAGTGGCTCATGTCCTCTGGTGTAAGGGAAAGGACACATTTTGAACCCCAGGTTGGCCAGGTGTAGCTGTGTGCCCTGGGATGAATCAGTGAGCCTCCGCAAGTCTTGGCATCATATTCTATCTAATGGGTTAACAGCACTGGCCCTCAGTGACCTAACACAGATGGAGGAATAATGAAACACCAGGGAAACTTTACACTGGCATTTCCGTGTCAGTGGGTGCTGCACTGTTAATGCACCCCAGAATGGGGAGGGGTCTCTGTTTCAGAATCCGGTGATCGTACTCTGGAATACCCCAACAACAGATTTAACCCTCCTCGCTTCTCTCATGGCTGTGGGGTAATACTGTTCAGCCCTTTTAGCCCATGACCCCTTTTGATAAAAATATAAATGTCATGTACTTCTTCAGCACTATTTGAAATATCAAAGTACAATAACTGTCAGGACCCCACTCAGTCACCTACAAGCGCCTCACCACCATGCAGAGTGGCTACTGTAGGGTAAATCTGGAGACCACAGCCACAGCTCCCTCCAGACGTGTCTGAGAATCCCAGGATGGCGCAGTCACTCTGTGCCCTATAATATCCCTTCGGGCCAACCTCATGTGCTCAGAAAGCTTCCACTTGATTATAAGAACTGCTAACGGGAACTTGTTTAAAAAATACCGATTTCTGGTTCCTACTCCTTGGGAATTCTGATTCAGTAGTGCTGGAGAAGCCCAGGGAGCTGCATTTGAACAGATTTGAATGCATAGTCAGGTGAGGAATCTACTGATCAAAGGCAATGTTCCAATTTCAAGGAAAAAGAAGTTTCGTGGCGCATCCAAGTTCACACAGCTAGTTAGTGTCTATTAGACTAGAACTTGGCACTGCCGCCTTCCTGTAGTTTTCCCACCACACTGCACAGTTCCTCGTGAACTTTCTAAAGTGAGAAGCTTAAAAGAGGCACTGACTTTGTGAGATCCACATCTTCTTGATTAGCGAATGACATTAAGTTGTAAGATTTAAGTCTCGAATTTAAGGACTTGGGTGGTGGTTAAATCAGTACATGCAGAAGAGGGCACGGATGCAAACATCTCGATTTCACTGAAACACACACATTTCACTTGGCTGACCTAGAGCAATCTCCTAGATGGCCAACCACGGCCTTCTTTATCCCAGGTTATGCCAGAGAAGGAAGTGAAAATAAATAAAATAGATGATAACCAGATTTAAAAAAATAGAAAACATTTTTTTTCCTGTTGCAAAGTTATAGTCTCAAGGGAGAGATGGAATAAGTGTTAAACATGCCTATTTTGGGAAAAGATTAAACCAAGACAGATCCTGCTTCAGAACTGTGAGAGAATGAAAATAGTCGTGATAGAGAAGCATAAACGTGTCCTTATTTTTATTAGCATCCTCTTCTGAAAGGCTAATTGTGAAATTTATAGAGCTAATTATCCCTCCAGATTAATATTTATGAATATACAATAGTACATGTGCATTCCTGGTGTTGAATTAAGCACTGGCTTTTCTCTTTTCACAGATCCAAGCAAACAACAGATATCTCAAGGTGATGTTAATATTCTCTCTACAATGTATGTAAACAGTCATGCTCAATTTTTCTTCCCAGTTGCTGCAAATTGGTATTTACCCAGAAACCCATTTTTAACAATGAATACTCCTGAAACACATGGGGACCTTTCTGCAGGATGACTAAGAGCTTGGAAGGAATTAATGGCATAAAGAATCTCCTCATCAAACACCAAAGAGAAGGACTTCCCTGACTTGTTTAAACCACATTTTTTTTTTCTTATAAAGACAAGAGGGGGATGAGCAGAATCACTATGTTGTTCCTTCCTGCTGTTGGACCTTCACTGTGGAAAACAGGAGAAGAAGGGTAAGTGTTGCAAAACCACAAACAAATCCATGAATGTTGGTTCCAACGCTCTCAGCTGAAATTCCCAGTTTTGTGTGTAAATCTCAGCTAGCTTGACTTTCCAACCCAATGTAAAGAAAGATAGAAAGAGGGTGGGGGCTGGAGACCGAGAAGCTAGGTTCAAAGACAAAAGACTGGCTTTGGGCCAGTCCTGACGCTCTGCGATGTGCTTTTCTTGTCTATAGACTGTGGGGTCTTTTACTGTACCAGGATTCCCCATTCAGCAACTTGTGGCTTGGAAAGGGGATGACAGAAGAGGCTTAGGGATTCTCTAACCAGCCTGCTCCAAAACCTTATATAAATTTGTGCCATGAATTAATAGCAGCATATTACTGGCTAATAATCTCCATCGCTTGCAAGAATCCCCAAAGGGTTCCCAAACTTCAGAGAGGCCATGACTTTAGTCCATCAGACGACCCCCTTGGCCCCTTCCTGCTACAAGTTTCTGTAATTCTTGCTGTATCCTCGCTTTTGCTTCAGCGGCCCACCCTTCCTCCTAGGCATCTCGAACTTGTTTCTCATGAAACTTCCTCTCTAAACTTTAGATCTGTGCTGTCTCCACATGGCAGCCTCCAGCCACATGGGGTGATTTACATCTAAATGAATTAAAATGAACTGAACTTAAGAATTCAGCTCCTTAGCCCCATTAAGAACATTTGAAAACACTCACTACGCCCACTTGGCTTGTGGCTGCCGCCCGGGATGGCACCAACAGGGAACAACATCTCTGTCATCTCAGAAATTTCTATTCGGAGAGTTGGCTTTAATGATGCGACTGTAAAACTCTCATTCCAAGGGAATAAATCTTTAGTCAGCTATGCAGGGGATTCTGATGTAGAGAAGCAGAGCTAAGGCCACACGTGGAAGAGGAGCTAAAGACATCCTGACTCCTTGTGTGCGCTTGTTTTCAGGGGTGCAGTAGTGATGGTCACGTTATGTCACCACCTTTGTGCTAATCCCTATCCATCACTGACATCCTAACTCACCATCCTGGGCGGGTAGACAGCTGTCGACTCCTGCTGTCTTGGGCATGGAAGGGATCTTGGAAGTTATCCAGCTCAAACACTCATTGGCAGCTTGAATCTCCTCTGAACCATTTCCTAGTCTACTGACCTTGGAGTACCTGTATGTACTTGAACAGAAACAGTGATGGGGACAAGCTCTCAGTGTATAAATGCAGTGTTTCCTTACAGGGAAACATCTCCCAGCACCTTCCAACTCTTTGGTTCTCCTGGTTGTGTCTTTTCAAAGATCAAGTCTGACTTTTGGTATGTGACGCTGGTGCTGGTCCCCCTGCCCCCTTCACAAATGTCTTGGCCTGTGAATATGTTTTAGAGAAGGAAAGGGCTTTGGGCAAAGAAGTTTTAGTGAGTTGCCTTGGATGTGATGGGAAGGAAACTGGTCTCTAGTTCTGTCCCAGGAACCAGGTCATAGGCGTTACTGGTGGTGGGTAGTGGGTAGGATTGTTTTTCCAGTTAGAGGAAAATGCAGACAGCAACTTTAGCTAAGCCGGAGAGACCCAGAGAGTTTTGCCTAAATGCGGATTTGAGCCTTGGGGTCACTGAGAGACCACTTAGTTCATAGTGAAATAGTGTTTTCACCTGCATTATGCGTCAATGGGACATATACTCCTCACCAAGCTTATGGACAATAGATGTGAGAGCAGAAGAAACAGCTAGAAAACACCCTGAGGACACACAGCTATCAACAGTTGTCAAATTGGGAAGGGACAGATAAATAAACTCCAAGTAATGGGACTCATTCGTCCCCTTGGTTTGGTGATTGAGACATCTCCTTACACGTCCATCATAACCCCCCTTCACACAATTGCACCACCAATGACTTCAAGAGTTTCCATTGTTCCTTTTAGATATCTGTTCTTTTTTAGGTTAAAATCTATACTATTTTTAGCCTTTCTTTATGCTATACAGCCTTGGAATTGTTCATTATCTTCCGAAAATATTCTAACTCCTTGTACATTGAGGATCCCAAGACTAAAAGTTTTGTTCCAGATGTGGTTAGATCACCCCTAAATAGAATAAAACCATCACTTGCTTCTTTCTAAAATCCCAGACAACACTTCTATATTATAAATCTGAGATTTCAACACTTCTCATTGGAAACAGATTGGAAGAATATAGGAGACACTCATGACTCAGGAACTCCCAATCTCTCCTCTATTTTACTTTATTTTTTTATCAGATTGTCATGCTTTTAGGGAAAAAAGCATGAGATAAGCAGCTCCTTATAGCAGCTAGCATAGCTCACAGAGTATGAAGCATTCTCAGCAACGCCTAGCGATTATTTGAAAATCTAAAACAGCACACGTAAAATGGAAGGAATCACAAATCAAATGGAACGACACAGCTGTTAACTGGGATTGGCAGGAATCAGGAGAGCTGATTGGAAAAATAATCCAGGTCACGAGACGTTTGTTCATCTATAAAGTGAAAGGCACAGACTAGGTTTCCTGCCTATTCTCATACGTTTGAATGGAAAAATATGATCTCAAAAAATTATCTCGGGCATTTAGCAAAATGTCACCAGCCTGATATCCTAGGGATGCTTGGGAGCCGCCACAAAAATGCACAACCCAAAGCTATCTAACAAGGGTTTCACGGACACACTTACATCTTGTCAAATAAAATGTAAGGGACTTGCTGCAGAAAAGGTTACATAATCTAGTTGGTTCACAAGTCAATCGAGTTGCTTCCCAGCACACAAGAAAACTGGTTTGAGTGGAGATGAACTAGGATGGGAAATGAACCTCGGCAAGGTCATGTAGAGAAGCAATGCCACCAGGTTGAGGACATACTGGTTAGAATATGTGTCCCTTTTATACTTAAGGTGAGTCTGTGTAGGTATCTTTGTGATGAACGAATCATGGAGTTCATTATTTTCTTGATTTTCCAGAGGGTTTGTGGAATTAGTCTCTGATTTCGTCTCTGTTTCTAGCTTAGTCCTTCTCGTTGAAGTCTCATGTGACTGTCCCTATCTGACTGTTAGTGGGAAGGAGACAGAGTGGCCTTTTTCTCTTCCTCATGTCAGTGTGTCAGCTTGGCTGAGTCCTATTGACACAATTTCCACCCCTGCCAAAGTTTCCTCCTCACGTCTCATCTTGTCACCTCCAATTTGCAGCAGTTAATCCAAGTTCCAGAGCCCTGCACGTCCCCACAAAGACACCCATGTGAAAGTAAAGTGGCTCAAAACAGTGCTACTGTCAACTTACTGGTCCTAGTTCGCCTCTTCACTCAAATAATTGGTTACCTCTAAAACTGTTAAAAATATACAAATGATATCAAAACATTTTACTTCAACCAGTATCTGGGGATAACCACCAGCGAATTGAATGAACAGGGCCTCACCTTTTGTTCAAGTTGTGAATGTTACCCATTTGTTGGCTTGTAAACAACACATATCTTTCACAACAATTATTATGTGCAAATACTGACATTTTATCTTTGTCAGGAGATTTGAAATATGGTGCAATTCACCAACATTTAAAACACAAATATGAAAACTCATTATCTCTGACATACAGGCAAGAAGGACTACACTAAGGTTTAGAGGACCAAGATAGAGTTCCAACCAGGGACGTGTAATTATACTCTGAATAAATCCATTTCTCTAAAATTGTAACCTTTTCATGAACAAGAAAGAAAGAAGAATTTATAAATGGAAATCATTTCCTCCCACTCCTACTGTATTTTCAAATAATTCTATTGGTTTCTTCAGGATTTATACAGTCACTATGAGATCAATTCACCTGTTGACTCAATCATACAGTAAATATTTATCGATCCAAAGTAATACAGTTTGTGAAGCCATTTTCATTGCCTTTTCTCTGATTCTCAGGGAATAGAGCTGCCAAGAGGAGAAATATTGAAATGAAAAGTATAATAATCGACATTCTATTTTCTCTAATATTTTATAATCTGTGCTGTGTATTAATTAAAATCATAATTAAAGAATTGCCAGGAACTTTAAAAACTGTGTAAGTTTCAATAATTTTGTTTTAAATATGAAGAAACTGAGCCCCAGAAAAGTTAAAGGGCTTGTCAAAGGTCACATAGTTAGTTGGTAACAGGGTCAGAATGTCTAGCCTGGTAGGCATCTTGGTAAACCATATTACAAGTGTGTGAAAAAACAGATTGTTTTTCCATGGGAACATGTTCTGAGCTCTAAAGATTATAAAAAAAATTCTCTGCAGTCATTCCTGGAGGAATCCATGGAAGAAATAGGACCTGAAGTTTACTTGTCAATGGACACCTCTAGATACAAGCATGGTTGAGAGATTAATAGAAAAAAGAAATAAACTAACCCTTGCAAAATGCACCAGCCAGTGAGTCTGGGAGAAGGAGACACCCTCTGCCTCAATCTCTCCTTTCTTCTTCATCACATTGCCTCCACTGTGATCAATCTAAGAGAGAGTATCAGTTTCTCAAATGGTTTGACCTTACCTCCTCATTCTCTCATTCACATGAAACATGGCACATATTTCACATGAAATATGAAAACACATGAAACATGTTCAATATGTTTCAACAATAAGAAAACATATTCTGTGATGCTTTATTTTAATGGAAAAACTATCAAAATACATTTTCCTTGGGTGGCAACTCTTATCACTGTGTAGAAGGTTTGTATCTTTCTTGATGTGTTCTTGAACTCTCACATATCAGTCTAGATCTTACGCTCTTTGTTATCTGCTCCTGTAACTCAGATCTTCCCCCCCCATCCACATTCAATTTATAAACTAAAACTATAAACTATCCATCAATACCACCTTGATTTGGAGGATATATGGGCCAATAACAAATTCAACTCCATGGAAAGTGCATCTTAAGTAGTGCCCTAACAACCTCGAGGATCTACCCAGACTCAGCCAAAATGAGGCATCTAGCTCCGATTTTCCACATGGAGCAGGGCAGAGAGTGCCGTGAACAGCACTGAAAAATGGCAAGATAGCTCATCAGCTCACACGCATACGTTTCTTTCTCAGTGTCAATCACACATTTTAAGTCTTCTTAAACCCCAAGACCAAGATCCCCTGAAGCATTTTGTTGGGATTTGCATTTTTCTAAGTTTTCATTTGGAAATTTCAAGGAATCAGACCCCGGGAAAACCTTTCATACCACTTATTTGTTCATTGATACATTTCTCTTCATTTTTTCTACCAAAACATATGTCATACTATATAGAGAGAACTATCAAGCTTAGGAGTTTCCCAAGTAGGAAATATACCTCTATGGTCTTAGACCTGGAGGTGATAATATAGCCAAAGAGCCACAGCATACACAAAATAAACAGCTAGTGTCTACACCAGTTACAATTCCCATTAAAAATCTAAAAACAAACAAAAAAACTTAATTCCTCTTGGAATCATTCGTGTAGAACAAAGTTGGCCTTAGTTTTGTAAGAAGAATTAATATCAAGGCTTAAATACCCAAAGGGTATTTAGGCCCAAAGAGGAAATAAATGCACGCAAGAAACACAAGCAACTAAGTCATCCTATTGAAAATTACAAATGTAGTAAAAGCAGAATACCCTGACAAAATCATCTTTGGTCAGGCTAATTCCATTGTGAGGTTGGAGTGTAATTGCATGGACTTTTGCCCACTTTGAAAATCAATATTCTAATTGAAATAGTCTTGCAGAATACATTCTGAGTATTCACTTATATTCGATTATTTCTATGGTGTGTGATCATTGAGGACCTCATGAAAGCTGATGAAAAGATTTGATGAGAACCATTGAACCCAAATTCTACAATAAGAACTTGCAGGTTTTCATGCTTACTGGAAATAACTAAGGAGGTGATCAAGCAATTTCTCAACCTCAAGTTGCACTCCACTAAGGAATGAATAACCGCCAGTCCTGAAGGCAGGGTCAGTAGCTCCTGTCCAGTGTGAAAATCCAGTGGTGTCTTGCCATAGTGTCATCACTTACTTTGGGCTGTAGACAGTTTGTGTCTTACTTCAGTGCCTCTATGTTAGTTTTTGCTTATGTGCTTGCTCAAAATGAAGTGTTCCACCTCTGAGTTTCTCTGAGGTGGCAGAGACCTCTGTCATCTCAGCTTTGATGGCTGCAAGGTCTGTGTGACAGTGGTCTCCTTCTGTGTTAATGAGAGAGCTGTAAAGTCTGCTGGGCATAGAATAGCCTCTTCCTGTTCGGTTTCCAAAGTGGAACTGGATCTCACACTCATGTATGCATCAATGGCACCGTATTTCCAGTAAGCACAATTAAATATCCCACCTGCAGGAGTAGGTCCGGGGCTGGTTTATTTACTCCATGTAGGTTGATCAGGATAACATACTATGCATGGTACAAGTACATGATGAGTGGGTAAAGCATGACACAAAGGTCAGGGAAGATAGAATTGGGTAAGGCCAAGAAAGGGTCATGAAGCAGATGATTTTTTTGCTAAGTTTCTTAGTTCGGGGGAGAGATGGTTAATGGGTACTGGAAATAAGGGAAATAGCATGGCTACAGGTACAATGGTAACAATGAACATCCCAGAAGAATCAAGGCAACTGACAAAAGTAGAGTATTATTGCGGCACTATCAAGCTTTCATGGAAAGTTAAAGTAGGCTCATGGAGTAATCACATAATCCCACTCATTGAGGAAAGAACCACTGGGATAAACACTTCATGTGCATTAGCTCATTGCATTTTCACAAGTCTTTGGAAAAGTCTTTATTATTATTTACATTGTACAGATAAGGGACTGAAGCCTAGGGAATTTAAACAATTTCTTCAAGTTTATATTCTCATAAGTAGCAAACTCAGGATAAAACCCCAAAATGTCTGACTGCAGAGAGACCATGTGCTTGCTTTGAAGACACACTCCCTCCTGTATATATTACTGGGAGGACTCTGTACTTTCACTAGCAAATTAGGAAGATCAGAAGCCATTTCTGGGGCCCATTTCTTCTTTCATGAGTGCATGAAATGTTAAAGCACGTGCCTAGGAAAGCTAGCACACATGGTCATCAAACTTTTATTTTTGCTTAAAAAAAAAATCCCAGCAAATTAATTTGGTCAACCTCTTATTCCATAGTAATTATGACTTTAGATAAGGGGCAATGAGCAGTCAACTTGCAGTTGGCCCTACCCTGTCCCTCTGACTCCTCCAAGTCCTCTAACTTTTCATTCACCTGAGTGCCCCAAGGTTAGTCTCTAATTCCCTGTAAGGCAGGGCCCTTGGAATTCTGATTGTGTAAGATGCAGAAAAATGCTGGAGCCAAAGGCCCAGCCAGATGCCTGAAACACTGTTCTTTGCAGTTTTTGCAAAGATTTTCAAATTCAAAAATGTTTTATGTTAGTCCATGGAACTGATAAAATGTCTACTTTGATTTGATTTAAAATCAACTTTGATATGATTTAGTCCTCCAAATCCAAAGATAATACCTGTTCACAATTCAGGACTTTGCCAGGGGTCAAGGATTCCTCTGATATGAGCTCAAAAAATGTATTGAGTTGTTGAATTTTACTTAGAAGTTCCAACACTCTGCACAAACCAACAGCAAAAATTTTTCATTTTTTCCCATCATGTGTAAGTAACTTAAGTGAATATCTAGTCCCGTATAAGGCTTACACATTTTATTGTCTAATCTGTACTTAACTGGTTTTAATTGGATGTGTTGACCTAAAAATTTAAACACATGACCTTAGTAGCCAGAGGAAAGCAAGGCTTTCAATTCTTGTAGCAGACCGTGCCTATTTGATGTGAGGTCAGAGAGAGAAAGCACACGGGGTGAGAGTATTCCTTTTACACGGTGGTGGAATGGATTCTGCATTGGATAAAGAAGTCTTGACATACTGCATAAAACATAACAGAAAAAAAAAAAAACCATGTCTGAATCAGGCATTTTTCAAATGAAATTTTCTTTGTATTTCCCTGAGAATGAATCTCCAACATGGAGCAAATTGGGTCAGTACTTTATAAGAGACACCAGTTAACCAAGGCAAATAATTTTTGTTAATAAAACAAAAATGTATAATCTAAGTACAAAGTGTGGGTTAGCTAAGGTTCCTTCCATGATTTGGACTGTATTCTGCATTTTTTAAAATAAATTCTCATTTATTTAGTATCTAATGCCATCAAGAATGGGTTAATGAGTAACATATACTCTTGAGTTTGTTTAATCATGTTTGTTGCTATTATTAGGAGCAACTGGTTCAGTGAAACACCATGGGCCTGGGATGACGATCAATGGTACATCTATTTATTCTTCCATTGTGAAGGCTGTTTTTTTCCCCCTTTAATTTATTAGGTATTCTTAGCATTTTCAATAAGAACAACTAAATAGAAAGTCGTTTGCTTGAGATAAAACATTAATATACATGCTGCTAGCTACTAATTTGGGGGCTGTTTGTGCATTTTGTTCTTTACAAAAACACTTAGTATGAGCTAAAACAGCTGTCTTTCCTATCTGCCACTAATTTCAAGAGAAATACCGTAATTTCCCCATGAAATGGAAATCTTGTTAGATCCTTTTGAGTTAGTTTCTGATTTATTGCTTGTTGGAAGCTCACAGCTAATAATTAGTAACAAACCATACCAGCTTTCTTGTTCAGTTTTTAATTCTTTACCCTTTTCCTTAACTTTTGGAGAGTTATCTCCAAAGTTTATCTGCACATGCCCAGTGCCACACTGCACCAGTAACAGTTTCACACCTCTAAGGTCTCTCTCACACACTCCTCCTCCCACCCTGTCATCAGTCGGACCCATAGAGCTACCTTCATTATCTCATTTGTCTGTCAAAACTTTTTCATTTTTGGCAATTGTCCCAGAGTGCCTGTGGGATAACATCCTTGGTATGCAAAGTTCTTCCCCATTTAATCTTTATTTCCCATTATTCCCATATAAATTTCCTTTATTGAAGTGATCTGATCTATGGAATAAATATATCTTTTGCATTCCAAATTCAAGCCATTTTAGGCTTTCCATCTTTTCTTGAAAATACAGCTTTGTTTGTTTTCTCTCAATGTTCCAGGAGAATTTTTCAGGCCTTTCAATTCACTAATTCTCTCCTTAGCTATGCTAATCTTGTATGGTGGCATCTATGGATACAAATATATTTTTTTAAAAATTTAAGTAACTATGTTTTTAATTCATAGATTTCTAAGTACATCTCTTATGTTCACCTACTTTTAGCTAGAATTTCTTCACATTTTGTTACTCTTTTGAAATTGATATTATTCTTTCATTTATCTCTTTGAACATCCTAAACACTTACATAAGCTTCATTTCACCTGGAGGAAATTGGTGTTCTGCTTACAGATTTAGTTACTAACATTCTTAGAAGAAATTAAGGACACTGGGATTCTCTCTTTTTTTTAATTTCAGACTAATGAGGGTACAGACAATTAGGTGACATTATTTGCGTTTGTAAGGTAGAGTCCAAGTTGTAGTTGTGGCTCCTTTATTCTGAGTTGAGGTTTTCTGTTTTCTCTTTCACTTTCACTAGTTCCAACGTAGCACTTCACTCTATCCTCATGAACTGCTTAGAGCCACGTCTTACAGTGTTCACCAGGCCAGTCACTGATCTGGGAGGGAATGGGAAACACTTTCCGGGGCTTCACTGCTGTTGTCCCCTCACTACCCCAACAGACCTACATCTCTAGAGCACACACACCCAGGTCTCAGGTGGGCAACTGCTTCATGCTGAGATACCTCAACGCTGACTTCTCACTCAGGGGCTGAGAAGCCATGAACTCTTTTTCAGACATGATTTAGATACTGCCATTCATGCTAGGTTTAAAAGCAAGTGAAGTGTTGGCCTCCCCACCACCTTCCTGAACCTTCTGTCTCTGATGGACGTAGGTCATAGCTTTCCCGAAGCATTTTCTGGTGGACCTTCTTCTTCTGCCCAGAGGTTGACACAGCATAGCTCCCAAAGCCACTGACAGCCTAACATAGCTCCTTCATCTCTGACTCCTGGTATTCTGGAGGTCGTTACAAAGAGTCCAGCCTAGAACCTGCTTCTTCAGTCCTTCCAATGACTTTGTCAGCACCCAATTTTTTTTTTCTTTAATAAGGAACACTTCACAAATGTGTATGTCATCCTTGCACAGGGGCCACGCTAATCTTCCCTGTATAGTTCCAGTGTTAGTATATATACTGCTGAAGTGAGCACAGCACCCAATTCTTTGCATTCAATTCCTTTATGTTTGAAATCTCTAGATTGCTTTTGGTTATCTGTTTTATTTCTTTCTTTCTTTTTTTTTTTTTGAGACAGAGCATCAAGCTGTCACCCTGGATAGAGTGCTGTGGCATCACAGCTCACAGCAACCCCCAATTCCTGGGCTCAAGTGAGTCTCCTGCCTCCGCCTCCCAAGTAGCTGGGACTACAGGCGCCCACCACAACGCCTGGCCGTTTTCTGGTTGCAGCCGTCATTGTTGTTTGGCGGGTCCAGGCTGGATTCGAACCCGCCAGCTCAAGTGTACGCGGCTGGTGCCTTAGCCCGTTGAGCCACAGGCACTGAGCCTATCTGTTTTATTTCAAAGTACTACAGACCTACAAATATTTGTGTGTGTATGGATCACTTTTATGACACTTGAGTCTGTGCCTGACATTGAGTTTCCCCCCATTTCCTCCTCCTTCCTCCTCCCTGCTTGATTTGTTAAGTTTTATTCCCTCTAAGCTCATTTGCGCTCTTCGGTTAGTTCCAGTTTAATAGTGAGTACATGTGTTTGTTCTTTCATTCAAGAGTGATTTTTGTTTCTTCTGCCGAACCTGGCTGATATACGCACCCTAACCCTGGCTTCAGGAGTGAGCTTGAGAACAAAACGTATTTTATCCCTTACCCCGAGGAAACCAAATTCCCAGAAAAGAACGCCTGATTCTAGACCAGTAATCAGTAGCCCCCTAGCTTTGAGTGCCCTAGATTTTTTGCTATTTCAAGTACACAGCGGTGATTTTCTTCTTTCTGAGCTCAACCCAGACTTTTTTTCTTTTATATTTCATCCCTCACTGTAACAGGTTAGAGGAGAAAGAATGCCAAAGTATAAATTTATTACATGTATAGTAACCAGTAATCTCGTCTTTAAGTTTATTTCATATTTGTGGCCACCGGCTCTGATGGCGAACTCAGACCATCTCTTTCAATTTTATCACACTTGCCTAGTAAATTAGTTTCTCAATTCTCTAAATCAAGACCTTCAAAACCTCTCTTCTCTTTTCAAATACTCCCAACCCTCCTCCCCCTAACGTTATCATTTGTCACTAGGAGAAGAAAAGCCATCAAAATAGAACCTCTTTCTTTACTATTACTAAATCTGCCCACCTACTCACCTCTGTTCAGGTCTCCGGCTTCCCCCCTGTGGCATCTAAGGAGGACACCTGCTGTATTTGAAGACACCCTCTCTGTATCTGCGCTCGAATTCATTCCACCTTGCCCCCTTGTAGCCGTGGGTCAATAAACCCTTTTTGTTAAGGTATAGATAGTAACTATTTTGGGCTCTTTGTCACAGCTGTCCAAGTCTGCAGTTGTAGGGGGAAAACCTCCACAGACAGGTAGGTGCGCCTGTGTCCCAGGAGAACTTCATTTACAAAACAGACGCCCTCAATTGCTGACCCCTGATTTTAAAAACTTTATGGGTTGTACTTTTTTCCCTGACTCATCTCTCCTTTTCTCTTTACTCATATGCTTTGCAAACAATCTTTAAGTAAATATCAAAGACCTTTGTTGAACCGTGTCCTTCTATACCGACCCTCCCATTTCTCTCCTTCACTTCATAATAAATGTTTTCAAATGCTTTCAATTTGCTTTGTTCTCTCTACTACTTTGTTCATTCTTCAACCCAATTAAAAGGGCTCTACTTAAAGTAGACTTTCTGGGGTGGGAGGGGTGGGAACAAGAGGAGGAAGTAGAAGCAGCCCGCATATGCCAGTCTTTAGGGGAGGACTGAAAGCAGATGGCCCAGCTCTGGACAGGCCCTCGAGAGGGGGCATTGCAAGCCATCAGAGGTGTAATGGGGGACAACCAGAGTGAAGGGGAGGGAGATGGGAAGATCCACTCACCCAGACTGGAAAGAACACGTGGGGAAAGTCAGAGGAGAGAAGCCCAGAGCTTCGCACTCTGCACGTGAATACTGTGACACGGTGACACGAGCTGTGAGGGCCCCCCCCACCACTGCAGGCCTCTGGACCGATCAGGGAACTGTTGGGAGACTGTGCAGTGACACTGGGCTCTGGGAACCCAGTGGCTTCCATGCCAGGGTGTAAAACTTACATAGCAGTAGCTCAGATGCTACTCTGGGCTCTCAGGTCCAGAGTGCCCTGTCTATACTAGGATTGCTACAAGTGTCTCCACATAGCCCTGCTGGGCCATGGAGGGAGTGGGGGGAGAATAGAGGGTCATGTGGACCCCATGACTGGGAGCTGAGTGCTGGCCCCACCAGAGAACTCAGACAGAGCAGGTGCTGACGCCACTTGAGAAGGTAATACCTTGGTGGGGCTTGTAGGGAAAGAGACCCAGCTGCCTGGTAGATCACACCCCTGCAGCCCCACAGGTGTCCCCCTGCCCCACAGCCCTGTGTGGTGCCACACATGGTCTAGTGCTCCACAACAGCCTGATAGTCATAAGCTGTCCCTTGAAACGTGCCACATTACGTCAGGACCTGGGTAGAGGGAACACCCACAGCACTCATGGTCATTGCCTAGATAGCCTTGTCTAGCACTGACTGCTAGTGCCACAGGGAAACCAGGCAGAGCCAGCTCCTGAAACACCCACCTTCATGGAGAAGGATTTACCCAGTCCCCCATCTGAGCGTCCAACAGTGGCCTGTGAACCAACCCACCGCTCCACACGAGGATCCACCCCCCAGCACTGGCTTGACCTGTGCTGACCCCAGGGCAGCAGGATGGTGCAGAAGAGCTGCATCGTCAGGTCTCAGTGCATCTGCCGCTTTCCTGCTGGTTGAATCTTCCAAAACAGGACACAAACGTGCCAGCGAGGGGACCACTCCTTCTTCTTGCTAGGAAGGCGAGTTCTCTATGAAGGAGGACAGATGCACTGTAAGCCTATCTGCCCAGCACTGAGAAAACAGGTTTCAGATGAGAAGAAATAAGGAAAAGAATACTGTCTATTTCTTTCACTTTCTTACTTTTTCTTTTCTTTTTTTTTTTTTTGAGACACTCTCGTTTTGTCACCTTCAGTAAAGTGCCATTTCATCACAGTTCAAAGCAACCTCAAACTCTTGGACTTAAGCAATCCACTTGCCTCAGCCTCCCAAGTATCTGGGGCTTTAGGTGCCCACCACAATGCCAAGCTATTTTTAGAGATGGGGTCTAGCTTTTGCTCAACCTGGTCTTGAACTCATGAGTTCAAATAATCCACCTACCCTGTCCTCTGAGGGTTCTAGGATTACAGGCATGAGCCATCGCGCGTGGCCTGAAAGAACACTATTAACATAAAAAAACTAATTTGACACCCTCAAAGGATCTCAATCATAGCAATGAACCCCAACCAAGAGGAAACTGTCAAAATGTCGGAATTGGAATTCAGAATATGGATGGCAAATAAGATAAACAGGATTGAAGACAAAGTTTAAAACCAACCCAAAGAAACCCCAAAATATTTCAGAACATGAATGAAAAAAAAAAAAAAAAAGAACAAGTCATAAAAAAGACATACAATATAAGAAAAGATATGAGATAACTGAAAGACTTCAAAGAGTCATTTAGCAAATTTCAAAGTACAGGCCTAGATCAAACAAAAGAAGACTCTCAGAGCTTGAATACAAAGTTTCTAACTAACCCAAGCAGCCAAAAATGCATAAACATAAATAAAGAAGATGACTGATGCTATGGAAAATGAGCCAATATACAAATTACAGTTATTCCTGAGGGAGAAGAAAAAAAAAGTGCAGAAAACCTATCTGAGGAGATACTGTGAAGATATTCAACAAATATCTCTGAAGATGTATTTCCAGGACATGTCCAGGACACATAGTCATCCACCTGTCCACAGTCAAAATGGAGAAAATGCTACGAGCTTCAACATGAAAGTGACAACTAACCTACAGAGGAGAATCTATCAGGCTAACAGCAGACTTCTCAGGCAAGCCCTTATAAGCTAGGAGGTATTATGGCCCTGTTTTTAATTGCCTTAAAAATGACAACTGCCAGTCAAAATGTTTGTATGTCATAAAACTAAATTTCATAAATGGTAAGAAAGGCTTTTCCAGACAAGCAAAGACTAAGGGAGTTGATCACTATTAGACCTGCCCTATAGAAAATGTTCAAAAACACACTGTACCATAGATACCTAATAGTATGAATTACTCAAAAGTTAAAACTGATAGCACTTATACAATGGTAGTACAAGAGGGAAAACAATGTAACAAGGTATCAGGCAGAACAGATTCCCACATGCTAATACTAATACTGAGTGTGAAGGGTGTTAATGCTCCACTTAAAACATACACTGGCTGAATGGATGAAAAAAATCACAATCCAAATATGTGCTTTCTCCAAGAAACCCATCTAACTCTCAAGGACTCAAAGACTCAAGGTAAAGAGATGGAAAAAAATATTCTGCATAAATGAAACCACAAGCAAGCTGGTATAGCCATTCTCTGTCAATACACAATTGACGTAAAATAAACAATGGTAAAAAACATAGTTTATCATTGTGTAATGCTAATGAGTACAATGTAGCAAAAAAAAGTAACCATCATGAACATGTATGCATACAACACAGTAGGTGCCTGATTCTTAAAACAAATTCTACTAGGTCTTTACAAAGGAATAAATAGTAGCATCATAATTATCACTAACTTTAAACCCCACTGACAAAACTGGACAGATGATCAAAGCATAAAATCATCAAAGAATCAGTGGACTTAAATAGGACTGTAGAACAAACGGACTTAGCAGACATTTATAGAAAACTCTACCCATGAACTGTATACAACATACATTCTTCTCATCAGCACATGGGACATTTTCCAACATTAACCACATCTCAGGCTACCAAACAAGTCTCATCAAATTCAGAAACACGGAAATACTATCATGTATCTTCTCAGAGCACAGTGGAATAAAACTAGAAATCAATTCTAAGTGAAACTCTTAAATCTCCACAAAGTCATGGAAATTAAACAACTTGCTGGCAAATGATCCTTGGGTCAATGATGAAATTAAGATGGAAATCAAATGATTCTTTGAACTCAATAACAGAAAGGACACAAGCTTTCAAAATCTATGAGATACAGAGAAAGCACTGTTAGGTGGAAAGTTCATAGCCTTATATGTTTACATCAAAAAGACAGAAAGATCAAAAATGAACACCTAATGTCACAGAAAAAGAACAAACCAAATTCAAAGCTAGCCAATGCAAAGAACTACCATAGCTCAGAGCAGAACTAAAAGAAATGGAAACCAGAAAAACAATACAAAGGATCAATGAAACAAAAAGTTGGTTCTTTGAAAAGTTAAACAAAATTGATAGGCAACTAGCCAGGTTAACCAAAAACAGAAGAAAAAGGATTCAACTAACCTCAATCAGAAATGAAAAAGGATACATTATAACTGATACCACAGAAATACAAAATATCATCTATGAATACTACAAAAAACATCAGCACACACAAACTAGAAAACCCAGAGTTATACAGATACATTCCTGGAAAGAACTAACCTCCCAAGAATCAATCAGAAAAAAAAGAGAAATCCTGAACAGACCAGTAACAAGCAGTGAGACAGAGGCAGTAATAAAAAAATCTACTAACACAAAGTAGTCTTGAATCAGATAGATTTACAGGCAAATTTCAACAGACCTACAAAGAAGCACTGAGCCCTATCTTACAAAAATTATTCCATAATATCAACAAGGATGGAATCATTACTAACTTATTCCACAGTATTACCCTGATACCAAAGCAAGAAAAGGACATAACCCCAGACTATAGACCAATACCCCTCGCGAACATTGATGCAAAATCCTTAAAAAGATGATAGAAAAATTCAATAGCACATCTTAAAAAAACAAAAAAAAAATCACCATTATCAAGGGGATTTCATTCCAAGGAAGCAAGGATGGTTCAATATACATAAATCAATACATGTGATGTACCACATAATGCAAAAGACATCTTATCATCTGAACAGATGCAGAAAACCATTTGATAAAATGCAGCACACTTTTGTGATAAAAACCCTCAACAAACTAGGCATAGAAGGAAGATAACTCAAAATTATAAAAGCTGTATGTGACAAACTCACAGCCAACATCATACTGAATGGGGAAAAGTTGAAAGCATTCTCCCTAAGAATGGAAAGAAGCAAAGGTTTCCCTGTCCCCACTTTTACTCAACGTAGTACTGGAAGTCTTAGCCAGAGTAAACAGGGAAAAGGAAGGGCATTTGAGTTCTGAAAGAGGAGGTCAAACTATCCCTATTTGCCTACGATGTGATTTTATATCTAGAAAACCCTAAAGAAATTCACCCAGATTCCTAGAATTGATACATTAATTCAGCCAAGTTACAGGTTACAAAATTAACATGCACAGATCAGTAGCATTTCTAAACACTAATAACAGTAACGCTGAGAGCCAAATCAAGGACTCAGTTTCACTTACAATAGAAAGAAAATAAAATGCCTATGAATATACTTAACCAAGGACATAAACCATCTTTACAAGGAGAACTATTAAACATTGATGACAGAAATAATAGGTAATAATAAATGGAAAAATATACCATGCTCCTGGGTTGAATGAGATAGTGATAATAATAAATGGAAAAATATACCATGCTCATGGGTAGAATCAATATTGTTAATATGCCCACACTGGTCGATGTGATTTACAGATTCCATGAAAATCCCATCTAAATACCAAGATTTTATTTCACAGATGGAGAAAAAAATGTTAAGCTTCATTTGGACACTGCCCCCCAAAAGGAGCCCAAATAGCCAAAGCAATCTTAAGCAAAAAGAACCAATCTAGAAGCATCAGATTATATCTGATTTCAGGTTATACTAAAAGGCTATAGTAACCAAAACAGTATGGCACTGATGCCAAAATGGAGACACAGAACAATAGGATAGAATAGAGAATCCAGGAATAAAACCAGACAGCTAGGACCAACTGATCTTTGACAAAGCAGACAAAACATACACTGGGGAAGGAAACCCTACTCAATAATGGTGCTGTGAAAACTGGACAGCCACATGCAGAAGAATGAAAATGATCTGTATCTCTCACCATATGTAAAAATGTATTCAAGATAGATTAAAGATTTAAATATTAGGCATTAAGTGATAAAAATTCTAGGAGAAAGTGTAGGAAAAACTCTTCTAGACATAGGTCTAGGCAAAGAATTTATGACTAAGACCCCAAAAGCAAATACAGAGATAACAAGTATAAATAATTAAGTGAAAATGGATAGCCAAGAATTATCAACAGATTAAACAGCCAACCTTGAATGGGAGAAAATGCTCAAATTATATATTCAATGAAGGCTTGATATTTGGAATATATAAAAAATTTGAAACAAATCAAGAAAAATAATAATCATCAAAAAGTAGACAAAAGACATGAGAATTTTTTAAGAAAGAGGCCACACAGATGACCAACTAGATATAATATCACATCATAGGCAAACAGGGATAGTTTGACCTCTTTCATGAAAACATGTTCAACATCACTCATCATCAAGCAAATGCAAATTAAAAACACTATGAGATACACCTTACTCCTGTTAGAATGACCATTATTAAAAAGTCAAAAAACAAGGGCGGTGCCTGTGGCTCAAAGGGATAGGGCACTGGCCCCATATGCTGGAGGTGGTGGGTTCAAACCTAGCCCTGACCAAAAGAAAAAAAAAAATACAAGTCAAAAAACATCAGAGGCTGGCGTGGCTGTGGGGAGAAAGGAACACTTACATACTGTTGGTAGAACTGCAAGCTAGTCAACCTCTATGGAAAATGGTATAGAGATGCATCAAAGAAATAAAAGAAGGCCTGTCATTCCAGTTAGTAATCCCACTGCTGGGCATTGACCCAAAGGAAAAGAAATCACTTATCAAAAAGACACCAGTGCTCAAATGTTTATCACAGCACAAGTCACAATTACAAAGATGTAGATTCAAACTAAGTGTCCACCAATTAACAAGTGGGTAGAGAAAATGTGGTACTTATATTCTGTGGAATACTACTCAGCCATAAAAAGGAACACAATCATATCTTTTGCAGCAACTTGGATAGAACCAGAAAACATTATTCTGACTTATCACAGGAATGGAAAAACAAACATTACATGTTCTCACTTATAAGTGGGAGCTAAACAATGGGACACATGGGCACAAAGAAACATATGGGACCTTGGAGACTAGGAAGGGGAAAGGTGGGAGGGTTAACAACTTACTTATCGGGCACAGTAAACACTATCCTGGCAATGGGCACATGGAAACCTTCACCCCAGTATTATACACTGCATCTGTGTAACACAAACACTTGTACCTGTTTAAAATTTTGAAATAAAAAATAGATTTCCTTCTATTTATCCCTATTTTATCACTATGTTCTTACTTGAACTCTGTGATTACTTTGTTTTCTTTTCGCGTAACCTGTCTCTATCTGTCTAGAGTGAGATTTCCAGGAGGGTAAGGGCCTGGTCAGCTTAATTCATTGCTTGATCCCTGGACACCCTAATCACAGGCTGCAGGAGCCCTGTAAATATCTGTCTAACACAGGAATGAGTGAATAAAAAAGCTGTGGCAATCACTGAGGAGCGTTGCCTGGAACCCACTTTCCAGAATTTATTTCTGCATATTCTAGGAGTGCTGTTGGCAGGTGACCCTTTTTGAAATGTGCCTCTACTGAAGAGAGCGTGTCACCCAAGTCATGGCTCTCTTCCCGGAGAGGCCTCCATCCAATGACCAACATGGAATTCACGCAAGCCTGGACCTACCACCTCAACTCTCAGCAAATCTCAAGGAGCATTCTAGCCTCAAAGCTCCTTCCAATCTGCTGAAGCCATAAAAGCTGTTCTCCCTTTTCCCAACTCTCTTCTCTTCTTTCCTATCCTTGGGTGTTGAAGCCCAGAGCACTCTCCGATCAACTCCCCATCAACCCTGTGTGCCTAACCTGGAGTTCCGAGTTGACTTCCGCAGGGAAACTGCCTAAACTGTGACACTCAGTGGGGGATTATTGATGTACAAATGGCAACGTGGGATTCAAACCATTTCTACTGAATTTATTATTTCTACTGTCTGAGCTGTCCCTGGTCTGTTTGTTGGGGGCATCACAGAGTTCCTAGTTTCAAAATAAAGTTCTTTCCTTTCTTTCCCTTTGTTAGTCCTGTGAAAGCTGACAAGAACGGGGGGGAATGTTTGGTTTGCTCTCTAAATCTCTCTGTATTTATTATCGATACCAAATCAAATTTTGCCCTTTCATATTCCATTTGCATCATCTTTTCTTAAATGAACACTGTCCTTTTTGTGCACAAAGATCTATTTTACTTTTATCTTAGTAGTAAGATGTGACCAATATGTAGATTTATGCACATATTGTTAAATACACCTGTGTATATGTGTATGTATACACACATAGGCACACACATGCATGCCTAAAAGCCAAAATATCACATTCTTTGGCTATAGCTTGTATAATCTGAGAATAATCTAAAAATGTGAGTAGAAATAGGTGGGAGAACCCAATCCAGAAGAGTCACTACTTTCCAAGAAGCCAAAACATTTTCAGGGAGTGTTTTCGTAATATTGCAAAATAATAGCCTTGGAAAATCTAAAGTCCTCTGGACTCAAGACAGAATTCAGTTCTAATTCCCTTAGATGGCAACCTGAAGGTTTACAAAATGTGGTTGCTTAATCTATTCCTGGAACTTAAAATCCCCAAGTGTCTTTCTATTGCACTGTCATGGAAGGTCCATGAACAGCCCAGTCATTGGCAATTGGGACACATTTTCCTGCATGTTTTCTGTCTAAGTGACTGTGGATTGCTTGGGTATTTGGGCCTCAGTTTGCTCACACCTAGACAGATTGTGGTTCTCATTTCCCCTTGGGGGTCTTCTGAGTAGCTGGGACAACAAGTGCTCACCACAATGCCTGGCTAGCTTTTCTATTTTTAGTAGAGACAGGGTCTCTGTCTTACTCAGGCTGGTCTCGAACTCCTGAACTCATGTGATCCACCTACCTTGACTTCTCAAGGGCATATTTTTTAAATGCCAACTATTAAAGCCTAATATACTTATCCCTACATTCTCAGTTCCTTGAGGCAACCATGCGAGATTCCGTTTTGTCACATAAATAAATACATGGGTGAGAATGGACTGTAACAAAGTTCTGTGTGATGTCAAAAGTCCTCTTTTACATAGCTCTCCACTGCAGGAAAAGAGGAAAATGATGGGCTTGTTACAACCATGTTTAGTTTGTGCTAACTAAAACATAAAGTCAAGTACGGTAACCTTGGCTGTCTCATTAATTGCAGACCTTTAATTAAAGGTATGATACACCATTAAGGACTGAGAGAAGTAAAGTAAATGAAAAGCTAGATAAGCATGGCTATTCCCTTAATATGAAGCTAATGTAGCTCCTTATTTAATGATTACACAAATAGGCTCTCAGCCTGAGATAAACGATATTTGCATTAGTACCATGCTTATTAAAAGGAAACCTGCAAGCCCAACATTCTTCCTTGCAGAGAAATTAACACACATATGTTAGGTGTCACAGGTCTCATATATATTCATGCACCTGATACATCCAGAGTGACCCAGATAGTCTTGTTGGGGGGGGGTAGTTTGTACCTCTACAGGTGGGTCGTGCAGAAGTTAGAATCAGGAGTTGCATTTCTCATCTGACATATCTGCTAAGGGTGGACAGAATGAGGGTAATTGGATCATTCCATTCATTCTGTTTTGGGCAAGCCCCCCGCCTCTCACCCAGCTCCTCTTTTCATGTGTCTGTCACTATGGGTTTAGGGTCGCCATCATCTCTGGCAGAACCTTAGAACTCTCACCCATTGTTAATTTCAGTCTCCTGTTCCATAACCCAGGGAAGCGGGTCAATGTTGGAATTAACACTTCCTGGACAAAGGAAGGAGAGAAAGGCAGTAAGGGACTTGTTTAGGATTGTCCTAGACAGTACACAGGGTCCTCCAGGGCTCAGGTGATAGCAGGGGCCACTTGACTGGGCACTACCCCCCCACCCCCCAACTCTGCCTTGTCTCAAACCTGAGAGAAAACGAGCAACTTTATTAATTCATTAAAGAGCCTGGGCTGATGAGTCAGACCAATTTAGGTTAAAAAATTCTAGGTCTGTCACACTTGGTTGTAGGATTCTGGGCAAATGTCTTTCTCTGGGCATGGATTGCTTAAGTTGTACAAGGGTTGAAAATCCTCATCTCCTGGGATCTTGATGGGAGGGTGAATACAAAGCTCCCCCCAAGGTGCCTGGCACGTCACGGGTTGCTCAGTCAAAGGCCCCTCCTGCTCTGTGTATTATTTGGCTGGTGAATTTTGTGGAGGTGGTTTAATCGCATCTTCGGGGGGATTGCTTCTCTTGGTGGGAGGTAGGAAGGACAGACAGATTGTATAGAGTCATGTGGAGCCTGGCCTGGGTTTGTACTTCGGCGCTTTGCTATCATCTTTCCTGGGCAAAACTATGTGTATTTGTGTGTGTTTTCTATTAGTAAAATATATTGCTCTTAGAAGAGGAAAGGGCAAGGTGTAATGAATAGAGTGTCAGAAACAGATGAAAGGGATAAAGAGGTGAT
Organism: Arctocebus calabarensis; assembly: GCA_963573935.1. Taxonomy (NCBI): domain Eukaryota; kingdom Metazoa; phylum Chordata; class Mammalia; order Primates; family Lorisidae; genus Arctocebus; species Arctocebus calabarensis. Next base: position 74,702 of record CAUYON010037876.1, on the reverse strand, counting down.
GGAAATGATGATAAAGACTTCTGTCTTTGTCCGTGGTCACTTTCGCACGAATGCAATTTCAGTGATTGGCTGTAAGAAATTACATTCTTCATAGATAGAATGGGTTGAAATTTAAAAAGGAGAAAAAAAATATTTGACAAAGAAAATGATTGTGTATGTGTGTTTTTAATTAGTTCCTCGTGTTCAGCCCCAGTGCTGGGGACCCGACTGGCTTCTCCTGTGACTGTGTTGATGTGTCGCCATTTCTGCTGGTGCATTTTTAAGCTGAGCTGCAGGGGATGTCATGTGTTGCAGTAATTGCCATGGAAACCATTGTTGTCGAATGAATAGAGAGGTTTTAAATCCTTGGTAATGAGCCTGAGAAACGAAGTAGCTCTTCAAGTTTAACTTGCGTGGAAGTGGTTCACGCTTCATACAGAGGTATTGGAGGCCAAAGTTAGGGGCTCAGGAGAGAAGAAAGGACGTTGGTTTTTAATTCAAATAAAATAACCTAACATCATGATACACCTTTACGTGCTCTTTTTAATGAAAAAACAAAAAACATCAGAGATGCCCAGCATCGGGGACCCAAGCTTTGAGCAACAATCCTATGGGTGGGACAAAGTGTAACTGTCACATTTCCACCTTCAACCACCACTTTCACCTTTACAGTCCTCAACAAATGTGGATGTTAAATATTTTTAAGGCAACTGATTCTGAGGCTCATGCAGATTGAGAGACTCCTCAAGTTGGGGGCTGAGGTTTGTCACCTTTGCATGACTCCGGGTTTGCGGAATCCACGTTCCCCCAAATGCACAGTGATGGAATATACAGCCACAGGGGGTGTCTGGCCTTTGAAGGGTAAGGTAGGAATGATAGTGACCTCAGGAAGCCCACGCTGGTATCAGCAATTTCTTAGGCCCACTCTTTTGCGTTTTCCTCTAATGCACCTGTGATCTCCCACCCTGCTCCTCCCTCAAGACCACGGCTGGCTGGGTGCCTCCCGGCAGAGTAGCAGCATGGCCATGGCATTGGATGAAACAGACAAAGAGGGCAAGCCGGACAAAGTGAGCCTTCCCCTCCCAGGACCACGAGACTGTCACCTGGCTCTTGCCTGTCCTCCAGAGATGCCATGGCTTGGCGCACATCTGGGGCTTGGGGTGGGCGCTGCTGAACATTTAGGTGACAACCTTGCCATTCTTTGCAAATTTAAAGAGAGGAAAGAGAAGGTGGGGAGGAGGAAGGTCCCAAGGAAGAAGTCTTGATATTCTATCCCTTCATCTTTGTTCCTCGATTTTACAGGAAGCCTTCCCTATGGGAAGTAGCTCAGGGAACATGATGTGCACAGAGAGTAGAGGTGGATTTCACCTGGAAAGGGAAGGAAATGGGAGGCAGGAAGAGAAGGCAGACCTAGGAGGAAGAGAAGGATGCAGTGGGATTCTGGAGGAATCAGCATTTACCAGAGCAACTTAAGGGATAAAAATGCTTCACCCAAGTCCCTGCCTTCCTGTGTTCTGGGGGAGAGCCAGTGGGGTCACTGGAATGGATGTTCTGGAGCTACACTGCTCAGCTGAGGGTCTGGGGTCTGCTGTTATCTACTGGGAGTTGTTTAGCCTTCCTATGTTCAGCTTCATTGTGTATAAAGAGTAATTATAGCACATCATAGCACATAGCACACACATAGTGGAATTATTCTCAAGATAAATGAAATAGTACACGTAAATGTCTTAGAGAAGTCCTAAAACTGAAGAAACAATATGTACCGTAAGGACTATTCATCTCCAATTGCACGGAACCATCCCTTCTCATGGGGTTGGAAACCCAGACCTGCTTGCAGAAGTCGTAATTCACAGTTTTGTATCACAAATGTGCTATGTGCCCTCCCCTCCTCTCTCTGCAAGGAGACTGGGGAGAAGGAGAGAAAAGCGGCACTAGAGGTGCGAGTGTTAGCTTAGTGATTATTTTAGATGTCTTATAGCTAGAAATATGGCAGTTCTGAAATCCTGCCTTGCTGAGAACCTCTCCACCGGGGGACGTTCCCAAGGGGACCCGAGGCCATGCCCAGCGCTGTCAAATCATTACCATCTCCTGCCTGGGTTACACAGTGACCCCAGGATCCACCTGCACCCACTCACATCTCATTCTAGTCTAATCTGTTCTTCACCCCAAAGCCAAGATTCTCTCCATCAACTGTCAGGATCATCACGCCAGCACCTTGTGTCAATCCTTCAGAGGTTCACTTTGCCTTGCGTGCAAAGACAGCTTCTCATGGCACTGGTGGGCCCTTCCTGGCCTGGCCCCTGCCACCTTCCCAGTCAGTGTAGATCATCTTGTTTCCCTGAGCACATTCTACTTGTTCCTCCTGGCTCAGTTGTTACTTCTGCAGGGAAAGGACTCTCTGACTTTGCAGACTAAGCCAGCCCTCTGTCATCCTGATCTGGAAAAGCAGGTATCAGATCTCCTCTGTCTCTCTCTCTCATGCATAGAAGGGGCTAGGGACCTACTGTGTTTCCCAAAGCCAGATGTTGAACCCCCGACCTCTCATGTCATGGTATCTGGAGAAGGGGCCTCTGGGAGGTGATTAGGCCTAAATGAGGTTATGAAGAGGAAGTCTGAATGACGGCATCAGTGCCCTTATAAAGAGAGACACCAGAGAGCTTCCTATCTCTCCCCACCACTCCCTGCCATGCGGAGGTGCAACAAGAAGGCAACCATCTATAGGCCAAGAAGAGGTCCTCACCAGGAACACGGTTGACTGGCACCCTGGATCATGGCTAGCATCCCAGCCTCCAAGGCTGCCAGAAATAGGTATCTGTTGGTTAAATCATTCAGTCTGTGGCCTTTGGTTAGGACAGCCCAAGCTAAGACAGAAGGTGCTTAGTAAAGGAAGAATTAAGGAATGAACGATGTCAGAAGGGAGACAGCAGCTCAATGCACAAAATGCTCTCCTTGGGATGTCTGCCATCTCTGACCCACTTAAGGTGAAGTACCTCTTCCCCTGTTTATCCATTATTCAGCGTGCAAGCCTGTTTCACACCACCCCGGAAAACACCCAGAGAGCTCATCTGAGGTCAGAATAAACTGTCTCATTTCACGGCTAGAAGCATTTTGCTTTTTTATCCATCCTGGCACAGTGGGTGTGAGTTTATACCTGGAAATAGGATCCACCCACAGCGGATACTGAAGGACAAGCCACATGAGGTTTTGTCCTTGGAGAACAATGGCATCCAGCAAATCCCCATTTATTTTCTGCTAGTCTCCATTAGAAAAAGCTGCAGACAAGAGGGAACGATGTATTTATTTCACTTGCACACCCGGCCTGCCTTTACTTAAAATTCTTTATTTCTTCTCATCTATTCATCCCTGTATTTTCTTTTCGGTAACAATGGGCTGCCATTTAATTTCTCTCTTCTAAGCCTAACCGTTCCTCAACCCAAGGATTCACTGCTATGAAGTATTTTTTTTTTTTTTTACAGTTTGGAGAGGCACCTGGCTCTCCCAAATGGACTTTCATCTGCACTGATCAACAACCACCACAAAAGCCCTGTGCCAAAGGTACAAGGCAGCCTCTTTGTCTGAAGCCACCCACTCCTCTTTTGCTTCTTCCCACAGCTCCTGTCCATCATGTTCCGGCATGCTCTTCTCTGTAGCTCTGCAGATGGGAAACTTTAAATGCAGGGTATTTAAAAATAATAAGGAATAATAATAATAATAATAAATACCCTGACAATTACAGAGCTTTGCAGTTATGCAGCACATCGCTCCCTGAAGAGCTCTGTTTACCCGAGAGTTCAGATGGGTCTACCTGCTGTTGATTAGAGCGATGGCAGTGACAGGGGACAGGGCTAAGAGGGAGGGAAGTTATATAACAACATTGGAAAATACCTGAAGACCAGCTCCCTCCTGGATCCGGACCCTATTCTGAAGAAATACATTCAGCAAAATTGTGGGGGAAGCCAGGATGGCTCTCTGTTTAAGGACGGTGCTATTTTGAGGGCCTTGTGAATAAGCACAGACTGGGGCTACAGGGGGAATTAAAGTCAGCAGAGCTCCGGCTGCGTTCCAGGCCCTAAGCATTAGTGTATTTGATTGTTTCAGACAGTCCTTATCAAGATCCTATAAAATGGTGACACAGGCATTGATTTCCCTAGTGATTCGGGGGTGGGGGATTCTGACTCACCCCTTTCAGGACAGCAGATATCTCTAGGCTCCAAACTACGCCTGGGGACATCTGAGCAGTCCTGGGGTACAGTGATGTAGCCTGCTTGGAGGGCAACTCTAAGGTGTCAGCCCAGCCCTGGAGCTCTCCGTGGGACCAGTAGAGGCCTCTGTCAAGACTAGTTGACCCTTGAGCAACACAGGTTTGACCCACACAGGTCCACCCATACCCGTGTGTGGATTTTCCAGTAAGTACCCCTGCCCCGTCTCCACCCAGACACCAAGACCAGCCCCTCTCTGCTGCCTCCTTCTCCAATGAAGACACATCCACTTAATAAATTATATATTTTCTCTTCCTTATGATTTTCTTCCTTTCTCTTAGTATATTCTACTTTAAGAAAACGGCATATAATACACAGTCATAAAACATACAAAATATGTGTTCACTGTTTATATAGGGTGTCCACCAAGTTCATGTGCTATTTAAAATTTGCACTTTATGGCCACCGCGTATTATCGGTAGGGCTTCTGGTCAATCGTGGGCTCTTAGTAGTTAAGTTTGGGGGAGTCCAGGGTTACACATGGTGTTTTCCCAGTCCGGGAACACCAGAGCCCCAAGGCCCTACACTGTTCCAGAGTGAACTGCACATCATGGTTCAACTTCTCTCCCTCTCTATCCTGTTTTCCTCACAGCTTTCCTGGTTTTGTTCTTGAGATCCTCCCTTCTACCCCACAATAAATCTCCTGCATATAAATATCCAGCTCAGAATCATCTATTTCCTGGGGAATCCACCTGTTATAAGCAAGATTATGTCTTCTTAAAACTCCTATGTTGAAGTTGTAACCCTTGGTACCTCAAACATGTGACTGTATTTGAAGATGAGGTCTTTAGAGGGGGCCCCTATCCAACATGACATGTGTTCACTTAAAGAGAGGAGAAATGACACCGATGTGCATAGAGGGAAGGTGACCACGTACAACAGGGCAGAGAGGCCTGGACGAAGCCAATCTTGCCCACATCTGGATCTCAGACCTCCTGCCTCCAGAACTGTGAGCCAACAAACCTCTGCTGTCTGTCCACCCAGGCTGTGGTGTTTTGTTCAAGTCGCCCCAGCAACACCAAGATACCACCTAAGACACCTTCTCTAGCTGACCATCTCTCTACGTTTCACAAATAAGAACCTGATGGTCAGAGAGGTTGGGTAATTTGCCTAAGGTCACAGAACTAGAAAGGAATGAAATTGGGATCCAGAGCTCATGTCTTTTTGTTACTTAAAATGAAATCTAAAGTTGATATTACTCAACCCTTTGCAGCCACCACTAACCCTCCCTACAGAACTGAATTAACACTTGATATCAATTAACCCTGTCTAGATAATAAAAGCTCCCAATTGGGGTGAGTCACGAGTAACTAGTCATGAACTGCTATTTATTTTCTCTACTAATCATTAAATATAGCATATTCTTCCCAGGTCAAACATACTTTTAAAATTCAAGGCAATATACCTATGAAAACTAATTATGATATGCAAAATACATATCTATTTGTGAAAACTATAACTTAAAACCAAACTCAAAAGCGAGATTAAGAAAACCTTGACATATTTTCTAAGAAATCTGAAATCGTGATCTAATCTTAGCCAAAGGAAAATTATTGATCCACCTTGGAAGATAGAACTACTTTTATTTAACTTTGCAAAATGCTGAGATTCTCATAACCATAAAATACCAAGTTCAGTGTGAGCCTCCAAAATTCAAAAATGTGAAACATAACAAATAATTTATATTACTCTGATATATTAGTAGACATTCATAATTAAAACAAACATAAATCCTTACTAGAATGGCTCCAAGGTCTACCTCTCTTTCATTACTGTCTATTCTGAATGGATATCCTTACATTTAGGGAGCATAATGTTGATGTGTAAATCGAGACAATGCAAATCCCCTCTCAGAAGAAATAATACAACAACAAAAGGCACACTTGCCCTAGTAAGTATGAGTAGGGAGGTGGACAATGAATGATTTTGGAATGTCTGGTAGAGGGACCAAAGAGAATGTCTTTCGTTTAACACATGAGGGAACTGGGGCCCAGAAAGATTCAGTGGGATGTCCGTAATTACGTGCGTGTTAGAGCCAGAGCCCGGCCTGGAACAAACGGCCCCAGCTGATCATTCAGGGTTCTCTCTCCTAGGATTTGCTGCCTTTTCTTTCCAAAGAAGCTGAACATTAAAAAGGGAACCCAATTGGATGAAATCTGAACGTGACCTTTAGAAGAATCACCCCTTTTTGTAAGTGGTGCTAATCCCTGCATTATGCCTGTATCCACGCTGCGATACCGTATCAGCGTTTAGAAGGTGGGATGAGAGATGACCAGTTTGTTGAGCAAAATGTGCTCAACAAAAGTTAGGTAAAATTGAGCTTGTTGTTACTGTCTATGTGATAAATCAAGGCTTTGGAGAAATGTACATTGGGCAAATGTATTACTGAGGTGACTGATGAAAATATCTGAGGTTACTTGTAAACTTTGGTGTTCTAAGAAAAAAAAGACTTATTTCATGAAGAAAGGACAGACTCAGTGTTTTCACATACTTGATCTTAGCCAAAAGGCCGAGAAGTCATCAGTGCTGTTTTCACAGAGACAAAGTGGCTCACGTGTTAAGTGACCACTGGTGACAGGAAAGGCCACTGCTCTATACAAGCGTGATAAAGTGCATATGCAATAAAGTGTGATAAAGTGCATATGCAATAGATGCTGAGATACAAGGCTCAGGAATTCCTATTTCTGAGCTTTGCTTTTCCGAGTCCTGCTGCACCCATTCGTGAACCATTCCGACATCCACCTCTTATTCACTCTTTCACCGGAAAACTGGACATAAAGCTCTGCTGTGCTAAACATATTTCTGACAATTGTAGACTAATTCAGCGGATTATCATGGGTGTGGTCACCCAGCTCACGTGGTGGTCTAGTAGCCCATAGTTGAGGCTGCAGCTGGGGGAACAGGGAGGAGCTTGTCGTGGGCATTTCCTGATAGGTATGTGTTTAGGCTGGACCAGAATTCAAATCTTGTCTCCCCAAGATCTCCACACCCCTACACAATTGTTTTTTATCCATATGTGTTGCCTCGAGGGTCAAGTTTAAGGAATCACATTCCTTTCTTTCTGTCATCTTTTCTGCAAGAAAGTGTGTTGAATATTGTTTTATGGTCAAAGTAAGGAAAATAATTCATCTGCGACAGTAGTCCCCAAGCTTTTTGGCTTCAGGGATGGGTTTCATTGAAGACAAGTTTTCCACAGACAGAGAGTGGGCACTGCTGTGTGGCCTGGCTCCTAATAGGCCATGGATTGGTACCCAACCACAGATTGGGGACCCCAGACCTACAACATATAAATCCATTCTAAAATACCCTGTTCTTGATCAGAGAGTAAGTATGAGCCATAATTGTCTAAACGAGCCACTTACTACCATCCAGAACAAGTGCAGGCAAAGCAGAGATGACCTGGGCCTTCAGTTATCAACCCACTTATGACCAATTTACTTATGTGTTCAATTATCCATTAAAGATACCAATTCATCCACCTGACTGGTCCAGACCCAAACATGTCAATGACTATGAAAACGAAAATCTGCTCTGACCAAGCCAGATTTACCAAATGAGCTTGAACTTCTGAAGTGATCGACCTGAACTCGGAACAGAAAAGCATTTGTTAAGCTATTTAATAGACGCTTCACGAAAATTTGGTGGGTTTAAGCAATCTATATGTTGCTAACTCAAGTTCAACCTAATTAAAATCAAATTTTGACGTAGAGATTATTTAGTAATGACAGCCACATTAGCCCGCACTTTGAATTAGCATGACACCCACTACGTGGCCATCAGTAGGAATTATTTCTGTATTTACAGCAGGTAACTGAGGATTATTGGTGCCAGGTGCCTTAGATAGGAATCTTTTTTTTAAAGTGCTTGTCAGATTCCTGTCCTGGCTGTCAGCGTCTTTGTCCTATATCCCAAGGTGTTTCAGCACTCGACTATTCTCTGAACCACCCCCTGGATCGGTACCTTTCTCTAGGAATGTAGCCAAAATTAAACACCTCTGAGAAGGAGGTAGTTCCACCTGCCTCGGTGCTTTTAAGCATACATGTAGCCTGATTTTGACACGCTCTGCATTCAAAGGCTTCTTCTGCCAGAACTCATGCATCACAGCTATTATTTCTCAGCTCGCTGCAAAATGTCTTTTCCCATGGCTCTGCTATGCTGTTGTCCTAAAGGGTTAATTTCTTTGTGCTTAAGAAAAAAAATTAACCTCCTATGGGAAAGTTAACTCTTTAACATAAATGACATATATAAAAAAATTTATTCTGAGGATAATATCAACCCAACAGAATATATTAAAATATGAGAGGTCAAGAAATGTCACAAAACGTCATTTGTGGCTCTGTGTGTGCACACATGTGGGCAATACCGTTTCCCAGAATGCTGCAGTGGGTGATTTACTGATTGCTAAGATGAGGTGGCATCTTTTTTCAGTAATTAAAAAGTCCTTGTTCTTGCTTAGAGGCATGTACTTGGTGCCATTTCTTTTGAAGCAGGCCTTGTTTGGATTTCTTGTGATTATAGGCAGAAATCCAGTTAATCCAGTTCTGGGATTACTACTGTACCAGGTTAAGGGGAATGTTTGTATCTAAGAGTGGCTGTAACCTGAGCGGGGAAGTATGATTGCATTTCTTTGCACACATACAAGCACAACTGACTACATGCATCTCCACATATCCTATCTTGCATCCAAAATAAATCACAACAGGATACCTTCAGGTAGAAATGGGCACCCCTGTGTTAAAAACAGGTTTTATTGAGGTTTCTCATTAGCAAGCATTGGAAAGAGCCTAGGAGTTGTGTAGGCTGATGGCTTAGCTCTGTGTATCATAGAGAAACAGAAAACCCATTGAGATGCGTGCGTTGCAGTGCTCTAGGCTTACGCATCCTAAAGATGATTTTGGACAAAATGACTTCTTTTAGGTGTAGACACCTAGACATTCATTCAAAGGTCCCAGAAAGACTACTGGGCTTATTTGGCCACTTTTCACCAGTAGAATATCCAATCAGGGAATGATTTTGCATATACTACTGGAAGTGATGTTTAGATGGATTTCAACTCTTACTGGTGAGCAATCGCTCCCTTTTCTATTAAGTTTGTGGCCTCTCTCTCCATAGTTTGTGGTAGGAAGTTGTTAATATTAGTATGAGTATCTCTTGAAAAGGAGGTCTTACAAAATTCTGTGCTGATTCTTAATCTTTCTCTTGTTTCACTAACATCCAGCTAATTTTTGAATGTATAGCACCAATAGAGGTCTACTAATAGCTTCCTATCTGGAATATTTTGATTTTATTTTAAAACACTTGTACTTATACACATGTAAATAACACATGTATACACTTGCCTAAATAAAAATATCACACATATATTAGCTATGTAGCTCTGTCTGGTGCTATTTCCCTGGAAGCATAGAGAAGGAAGCCATTTGTTCAAAGTCACTCTGCTAGCAGTGGTAGAATCAGTTAGAACCCAGGTTCATCCAGCTGCACACTGCCCTAGCCAGGTATATAGTGTGTAAGAAGATATTTCTCCCATCCATCTACTCCTCCGTGACCCTTTGTCTGGTCCCTCATGGCTCCTTACCAGGAGTGAGAGAGATGATGTCCTTGGTCAAAACCTTCCATGCTTTCATCAGCATTTCACCTACACTGCTGAAGGGTAATTTGCACCAATCCTGTTACTGAAAGGAGCCTTTGCTCCATTTCCTATTAGATTCCAATTTGAACACTGGCCACCTGGTGCATCAGGATGTTAGTAGACACAGTGCTAGCAACCCTTAATCTGGCGTTCTACCCCTTAAGCATCTTTAGAACATACACCTAAAGTCCTTGTGTGTATGTCATTGATTCGGGTTCCCAAAAGCAAGCACGTTCCTGTTAACTGCATGTTACAAAGAGGCAATGAAACCACAACTGGAGCCATATCTTACTAGGGTCTCAAGGCAGCAACACTGGATGCCTAGTGAGAAATGTGTTTATCATTCAAAGTCAAGGAAAAACCAGGTCTCAACACTGAAACCGTGGGACCCTTGTAAGGCACGGTGTGTCAGTCTCCAATGCCCTTACTATAGGGCAGAGTTGGCACTCAGGACACACTGCTGGCCAGCTGTCCTGTGTATGTGAGTTGCTCTGTGGTATGCCTGGTCATCTCAAAACCAGAAACTCACATTAGCTTAATAAAAGTTGATGAGTCTTAGTGCAGGTCACCAACTGCTGAGAAGGACCTTGGTCTACTGGAGGAAGTAGGTGGTTGATCAGGTTGTTTAACCTCTTGCTTTCCTGGCAGGTGCTTTTGAGGCCTATGTTTTTCCTTAGCTGAGTCAGAAAAAAACGGAAAGAGAGCATTCTTCCCCTCCTTCCAGTGGTGACCTAGGCCAAATCTTGAAGTTTACTCTGGGGGCACGATTATGAATGATGCCAACAGTTTCTCTGCCCCTTTGCTGCCCGCCGCCAGACAAATATTAAGTAGTGCAGGAAGTGCTCCCAACCTCTTCGGTACTAGGGATGGGTTTCATGGAAGACAGTTTTCCCACAGACTGGGTTTGCAGAGTGTTGGATTCTCAAATGCACTCATGTTCAGCTTACAGTTGGGCTCATGCTCCTAAGAGACTCTAAGGTGGCTGCCGATGTACAGGAGGCAGAGCTCAGGCGGTGCTGTGAGTGATGGGGAGCAGCTGTAAATAGAGATGAAGCTTTGCTCACTGGCCGCTCCCCTCCTGCTGTAGTTCCTAACCAGTCACAGACCTATAACTGTCCATGGCCCAGGGGTTGGGAACCACAGGTGTAGGAGACATCAGTGCCAGGGAGCCCAACAGACAACTGTCTTCCAGAAACCCTAATTCACAAACCTGCTGCAGTGAATGAATCTGCTTGACAGCGGGCAGGATTCCTCCGCAGAGGGGGCCTCCTAACACTGAGCCTTTGAATGGTCCCCATAGACTCTTCTGCCCAAGTGACTACAAATGCAGACCCACAAGAGCCAGACCATGAATAAAAATAGAGCCCTGACCAAGAGTTGCCAGACCCTCGCCCAGGGGGACCAACTACAAACAGCAGTCAGCTGTCTACAGACCAGTAGGAAGTCAGATGACCATCTTGAACAATTATCCAGGGAACCAAACAATCACAACACTTGTGATGATTGTCCTAAAATGACCAGGAATTGACTCATAACTAAAAGTTTCCTTAATTTTTATCCCTTCTGCCAACTTAGGAAGAAACCAGAGAGAATGACAGCCAGAGAAAGACAAAACTGAATGTATACCTCTAACTCATGTTCTAGGACATGTCTCCTGAGTAGCCGGCCCAGAGTTCTCCCGCTTCAACACCCTGCAATCAGGGCACAGCTGAAGCCTTCCCCCTTTTTCCTGTTTAGCCTTTCCATTCCTCTGCCTGCCTTTGCATTTCTGCCAAAAGGTGAGAGATGGTGGCTGACTCCTTTGCAGTAGCAAGCAAACTCTGAGTAAGGAGGCTTTGTGGGCTTTCCCTTTGGCTGGCCCTCATGCATTACCACCTCCCTCAATGGCTTTTTTCCTTCATGGTGTGCTATAGGGCTTAGGTACGTGGGCTTCAGAATCGCATTAACATGTCTTTGAATCAGGCATCAACACTTGTGGGGCCTCTGGCAAGTTACTTAACCTTCTGAATGTTTCTTCATCTGCAGAATGAGAATAACTGGATTTGCCTCATGGAGTCCACGAGAGCTGATGACCTGATACTGACCAAAGCTCTCAGACATAGTCTGGCATGGTGTCGGCTGTTTTTATTAGCATTGTTGCAAGGAAGCTCACTGCCCCATTACCCTTGCCTTTGATTCACAGAGTCAGGTGTTGAGATAGGAACCCTACCTGGGAGAGGCAACACACAAAACTGTTTTCATTTATTTATTCACAAATTTACTTGATTTCCTACGTAAGATTTCTTAGCATTGGAAGATTTCTGAAAATCTGACATTAGCAGGCTTTGAGAAAGGCTTTATACTTGTGGGTCTTTCTGGGTGGTGACATGGGAACTTCGAAGGGCAATTGGGAAAAGGCCACGAATAGGACATTCCCTGATGGGCCCAGGACACTCATAGAACACTGAGTTAACGTGCTGTTATGGAGAAGGGTGCACGAGAGAGCAGAAAATCCATACTCTTCAAGAGCTCTGGATTTCCACAGTGGACACAGCCCTGCTAGCCTCTCCTGTCTTAGAGTAGATGGGTCTCCTTCCCTTAAAGGATCCAGGGCTCTGGGCAGCGTCTGTGGCTCAAAGGAGTGGGGTGCTGGCCCCATACCGCTGGAGGTGGCAGGCAAGCCCAGTCCTGGCCAAAGACTGCAAAAAGAAAAGAAAAAAAAAAAAAAAAGAATCCATGGCTCCCTGGGTGGATTTTCTGTTTCCGTTCATCAGAAAGTTGGCTGAAGAATTCATCATTGGCAACATCTGCCACTTTGGACTGAGAGGATCAAACTTTCCCCCACCTCAGCTGTTCTGCAAGCTCCTGATTAATCACTGTGTGGGGAGGTTGGTCTTCTGGAACTCAGGAATTAAAAATTCCCCTTTGTTGGTGGGCAACCCCAGCTTAGATTGTTTTCCTGGGAAATAGGCCAGCCATGAAATTTCTCTTGGTGACTCTTATGAAGAGTCCTGAAAGCAGAAATTTCTTTAGAAGATCTTCATGTCGGACTTTTGAGCCCAGGACCGTGTACAGGAGGTAAGGATTACAGGGTGTGTAATCTGGAGCACAGTTCTCTGTCTCACATGCCAGTGAACTTGATCTTGGATTGGGGGCTTGGCAATAGACGTATCACGCTAAGTGTGCTGACGTGTATCCTTCTAGACTGTGCAGGGAGACAACCCATCCTGTGACACCGTGTTAAAACTACCTGAAAGTTCCTTTCACCCCAGTGACAAAGGTTGCCTCTAGCAAGAGAAGTTGCAAAGTTCTTAATACCAACTCAAAATCCAGACACTGGTGTAAAAAGAATTTTTAGCTATGTCAAGTGATTTTTCTTTGGAAAGAGTTGGGACGTCTCCTTTTAAAACAAAATGAGCAAATAAGAAAAATCCAACTCTCCCCTTACCTCTATTGAAGTGATCTGTCCTCAAAAAGTGCTACAATGACACCGGGCAGTCTTCCCTGAGCACCCAGGGGAAAAGAAATCAGAATCTAGAAAAGATGCCCTTATTTAGCCTGGCTTATTTTCTTTCTTTTTGCTTCAAGTAGCCAAGTCATTTACCTTGAAAGCCTCTGTAACTGAACACATGTGTTTGCTGTGCTATTTCAAATGCGTTCTATTATGCCTCGGCCCTTTTCAATGATGAACTTTGCAGTTGGTTCTAATGCCTGGTGGTGCGATTTCTAGCTGGGAGGCATTCTCAATGCCGGCTAAGCAGAGGCCGGAGCAAAACCGCTTAGGAGTAATCTCTAATGAGCTGGAGTTCCAGAGTATCTTGTTTAGTTTCAGCCGCCAAATCTCCCCAGGCCCTGATTCAGGGAGTGTGCCTTCCCGTGCCTGGCTCTTGCCCTGTGTGTAGAGGGTGAGCTGTAATTACAATGATGGTAAATACTAACGGGTGAATAAACTCCCCAAACAGCATGGAGAGGGAGGGTCCTGGCTCTCCAGAAACCATCAAGACTCTTGGACTAATTGAGCCAAAAGTCAACCCCATAAAGGCCCAGGGCAGAAAGTAAACACTTGTCCCTAATTGTGGCAGACAGGGACCCTGCGAAGTCCTCTGACGTCTAAGGAATCTTCTGGCACTTCCCGAGAGCCTATAGAATAGGTGCTGCTACTGTTCCTTTGTGTTGATGGGAAGTCAGTCTCAGATGGGTTAAGAAACCTTCCCTACGTCTCAGTCACACGACAGCTCTGGGATCTGTGAGTCTCTCATTCTCCTGGGGCTGACGTCCAGAAATCCGGAGTGTGGACCAGAGACCAGCATCTGTGAAACATCGGGGTATTTCTGCCGTGAGTGGTCATCAGGCGCGGCATCGCTTACCACTCTCCTGCTGCTGTCCATTATATACACGTGGGTCCTACCTCCTCTGAAGGGAACTTGTGGAGGATTAAACAAAGGACGCCACTCAAAAAGGATTAAGAAAAAAATACCAGAGTCAGACCTAGCAGGAAGGACAAGAGACCAAGAGAAAAGGTGCTTCTTCCGGCTGGGAAGACCAAGTCGGGGGAGGTTACGCAGGCGGTGGCAGGTGGTCAGCACGCTGACCTCCTTCCCTCGGCGTTTCTTCTGCCCTTCGGTAGCTCCACACTTAGCACACTCAAGGTCATCCAGTGTCAGTGCCACACTGTTATTTCTCTTCTATTCTGTAGTCTAGTCCGGGCTGGAAATTTAGTATCTCACTACAGCAGGAGTGGGCTGGTTTTTCTGGGTGAACCCAGCAGGGCAGGTGGACTGGGAGCTGCAGGGGATTTAACCAGGGCCACTTGAGCTCAGGCACGAGGGCGGGCCAAGGAGACAGAGAGGCGCACCAGCGCGCAGTTTGGGCCCCCGCCGTCTCTCCAGCTCCCTCTGAGACCAGAGCTGAGCGTCCTGCAGCAGCCTGGCTCTCTCCCCCCTTTGACAGTCCCTGGGGGGCAGTGGGAAGGACACACAGGGGCACTCACGGTCTGCTCGCCTCCTGAGCTGGCACAGGGGGACCGGGCAGTGGCCGCACGGCTGATCAGGGAACCGCCAGAGGCAGCTGCTCTCTGGACCTCCTGGTGACCACTCCCTTTTCTTTGCCCCTTTTCTCCTGAAGTGGATGAGGGTGGACGGTGGTAGGTGCTGTCCCGGCTCTCGTTTGGACAGGGGCCTTCTCATTCCCTGAGGAGTCCTTGGGGACAAAGCACCACGCCACCTGGCCTGCATGCAGCACCCCTCTCCGTTAGGCTCCAAGGCTCCCCACCTTTTGCCCAGGTGGCTCCAGGCCTGCTTGCAGGTTTTCTGGGTCAACCATGCACCCATGGCATTTTCAGCCATGGTCTCTGGTGGTGGTCAAAGCTTGGTTGTTTCTGGGGGAGTGCTAAGCTGAGCTAGGACACCGAGGCTGGGCTGTCCAGGCTCATGCACATGACAGCCCCTCACAGGACAGGATGGAGCCAGAGGTGTGGTGGCAAGTGAGGCGTGGGCCGATGCAGCTCTCATCCCACAGATCGCCAGTAGAACTCCAAGGAGTCCCAGAATTCCACACTCCAGTTCTGCCTCCAGAGCATCATGGAATAATAATTGTTACGAGTATGGAATCTGTTCCATTTCATAGTTTCCTAATTTAGAACTTTTAAACATACACAGTCATACAGTAGATGGAATTCTGTGTTCCGGCCTGAAGACCCCCCACAACTGCTGGGCCTGGAGTCCTCGCAGGGTGAGGTTGCCCTTAGTGCTCTTCCTGAGCTGGGTCTGAAGCTATTGACACTCAGCTTCAAACCCACCTTCCCATCCATAGTGATTCCGGGGCCAGTTTCCCTCTCTGCAGGGTTAATTAACAATTGGGTAGGTTCCCCCAGGCCAGAGAGAGGCTACACGGCTGCAGGAAGGGGGGCTTTCTCCCTCTGGCACCTGGGGGCAGCTTCACTCTTTCTCCCCAGTAACAGGATTTTATTCAGCAGCGGCAACAATGGAATCCAGTTTGTCTAATTTGCTGTTTATTTCCCAAAACTTGGAGCAGCAGCTTCACCCCGCCCTGTCAGCCCCAGCCAGGGGACCCCCTCCTCAGGACTCGGGGTCCCGCCCATCGGGTTCCTGAGTATTTCGACTGACAGCATGGTTCCTCCAGTTCAAAGGGTTTCCTGCAGCTCTTTGCTTTGTCCTCTGAATATTCAGTGTTCTGCCCTTCAGTCACCCAGTAAACATTTCCTTGTGTTCAATTCTCCCTGCTGAAGTAACTGGTGTTCTGTCTGATTGCACCACATCCAGTGCTCAGTGACCCTGCTTGATGGGTGACATTTGTTGCCTGCTAGGACCCTGATGGATATTCTGGGCTGAAAGTCACATCAGGGATCCTGTTTGTGGGGTCACAACCAGACAGAACCCTATGATCTAGCGTTGCCAGCCACAAAAACTGACATGGTAATAGTGGCTCAAGATTCTTTCCACCCTCCTCAGTGAGGAACGCTTCACTTGGAGAAGGAACACGGGCTTATACAACAGATGATGTTTTAAAATAGACCAAAAGCATTACAGAGTATTTATGCAACCAGTTTTGGGGACTATATTTCCCTTACACTGTTTATGAAAATACATAAAATATCAATACAAATTATTGCAGTCAGACTCCGAAAGCTTCCTTGAAGCCCTCTCTTACAAACACTGGCAGCATGTTTATGCCACCACCAATTACAGCACAATCCCATTACCACTTAATCTGTAGGCTTGCTCGTGTTCTGTGCTCGCCGTAAAGTCTACAGTTAAGGTTATTATGTGCCACCTAGGTGTTTGGTTGGACTAGGAGGGCCTCTCATGGCTTGACCACAAGTTCCTCTCCTCACTGCTCCTGGGAGTGAAATCCTCCTGCCCCCAAACTTCCTTATCAAAAGCACCAGGTGTAGCTCCTGATCGCCGGAGTAGTGACTGTCAGCTTCCCGATCAGAATTATTCATACAAGCTGGGCACATCCTCCTGTGGGAACCGGGGGCATCTCACCCTTTTGACGCTACAAGTTCTGACTTCCACGGCACTGACTTCCAGTCCCACTGTGCTGTGTGGCCTTGTGTGTTGGATAGCGTTTTGTTCTCCCAGACTGAGAGTCTGCGTGGCCAGTAAACAGCTGTTGATCTCATCTGTCCAGAGTGGGTGTCCTGTGTTTGAACATGGCCATAACTATAGGAACAGGCTTGTCTTCCTTTTCCCCCCAAGGAGATGAGGATAGGTGATTAAGACAGTAGGTAATACAGGAGCTTGCCAAATATATACTAAGGCTGATATAACGGGATTTACACTGCAGGAAATACACTTCTTGTTTTGAAAACTGTTCTAAGGAGTTCTGTGGTGTTAATCTAATTCATTATGTTTGCACATATAGGCACAGATTTTAACATTATCCTGTTTATAAAGACGATCCCTAAAGGTCTGTTCGAGTATTTTACATTATGCCCATTCCTGCCAGGAGGAAGAATTGAGCTGCCTCCTTTCTCCAATTCTTCCAGACCATAATGATCTATCAGGATGACCTCATGATTCTAATAAACATCTGAATGGCCCAAAGTTAACTATTTCTTAAAAATGAACACCTTTTCTTCAAGATAGGATTTTACTTGGTATCTGGTAAGTGGGGAGATACGGATGTGCAGTCACAGATAAGTGCGGAAAGAGAAACTGAGTATGAGGTCCACACTTTTAATACAGTAAACTGTCATAGAATTTATCTCCTTTCATCCTTTCTCAGTCTGGCTCAGAGGAAGAAGCTTCTGTCATTTCCAAGGTTAACCTGTGTTCCTCATCTTACTTCCTGCTACTTTCGTCAGGAACTCACTCAACTCAATTTCTCTTTCTCATTCTGCTCTTTGTCCCCATCAACAAACATAGTCTGGTCTCCCAACTTGAAAGGAAGTTCTCATATTGTTGTGCTGTTTTTTAGGGCTTCCTTTACCCTAAACTTCTGTAACGTGTTTCTACATTTCCGTGCCTGGCCTTCCCTTAGTATGCTTAGGCCCAACCTCTTCGAATCTGGTTTGTCTCTACTGCTTTCCTGAGCGAGCGCCCTTAGAGTCAAGTACAATTGACTTTTATTTTCCCAGTTCTTATCTTTTTCTGATCAGTCTAAAGCTTTGATCTTGTCATCCACCTGCTTCTGTTCAAAACACTCTATGATATGTGATAGTGTGTTGATTTTTTTTTTTCCTATTTCCAGAAATAGGTCTTTTCTTGCTTTCTTGTATTGCTGATTTAATTTTTTCCAAGGAGAAAATGTTGGAGATTTTTTCTCTTTATACTCTTTTATCTCTTTTGCTTCCACAGATTGAAATATCATCTGCCACTGACTTCCAAATCTAACTGTGTATGCCCCAGCTCTCTCCAGGATCTCAATTCTCCACTACTTGTCACACTTCTTTTCCTGGGTGGCCCACCAGCATCTCAGATTCAAAATATCATGACCCTAACTTGGTTTCATAAAGAGGGCTTCCTGTCTGGGCACAATCTTTAACCATTACCTCTGACACTCTTTCTCTGTCATCTGTGAATGCTCTCACGTCAGAGTGGTTAAGCCATTTGCCTTGAAGTCCCACAGCTAGACGGTAGAGTCAAGTTTCAAACCTGTTTGTGTCACTTCACCACACTCTGCTTTTTCCTTTTTAATTTACTCTGAAGTAAAGAAATAAAGATGACCTAGTTCTAGCTCTTGAAGGACCTGTAATAAAGTTCAGGAAGTACCATTGTAAAAAATGAATGATCCATAGTAGGTGGTTAAAAATCTGCCAGTGGGTCTTTCTCTCACCCTGTGATGATCAGTAAAAGTTTATATCATATGAACATTTTATACTGGTCCTTCCAAAATGTATATTCTCTGAATATTGGGTACTACGTCCCTCCTACCCTACTCTGTTAAAAATAGTCCTCATTAAAGCACAAAGTCTGTTTGATCAACACTTATAGGTAAAATAATAAGTGACACCCTGAAATCAAAACACATCTCTATATTTAAGCCCATACTGTAAATCATACTCTGCATTTAAATGTGCTCTAATTAATTTCAGGTGTTTAAAGCTATATTATGGTAAGTTGTCATGGTTTCGAACAAGCGAAGATAATTTAGCCATCTGCACTATTTCTTCTCAGTTACAAACCCAGCATTCTGAAATAAGATGGATTTAAATTTGCAGAGACAGCATTCAGAGAAAGAACGAAGCCAGAAGTGCTAAATTCATGAAAATTCCCCCAGCCCAAATCTCCCGCCAGTATTTGGAGGGGATCTTCTTAAAGGTGGCTATTCTAAATTCATGTTTTATTTTGAGCTGGTCTCTGTCTTCAAGAAAATGATAGCTTCATGTGTAATTCTTTTCCCTTGTATTATTGCCGCATCTCATTTCCCAATGATAGACCAAGATAGCTTAGAATGTCTCGTGAGTAAATTAACTTTCAAAGATACAGTGTCTAAAGGAGACAGGCAAGTCACAGAAAGGGAAGACTCGACATTTAACAAGTGATGTCTGAGATTGACCTTAGCATTGGCTGTGTCCTGTTTGGGTATTAAGACTGCACGATCTGAGGCAAGGATATGTTATTAGTTAACTGTTCTGCTGCTGTCCATCTCAGAGGACTTCATCACAGAAAACTTCATCACAATAGAGAACACCTCCCCTTCACGTGTGACTTCCACTCCAATCATTAGGATTCCAACAGTGCAAATGAAAGTGCTGCTTTGGTAACAGCTTATTGAGAGAACTCCACGTTTCCCCAGAATGTACTTGAAGAAGATTAATGAGTTCTACATATATGCCAAGTCAATCTGTTTCCCCTTGTCAATCATCAGCCCAGGAACAAGGATCTCTATCTCTGCCGACATGGTTCCAAACAGATGTGTGGCTTAAAATTTTAATTAAATCATTGGAACCAATGAAGACTAAAGACCATGAAAATTTGTGGGTAAGGGGTTTTACAGTAGCATCAACTGGATTGTATCGAGAAGACTTTGCCTGAGCACTTGTGCAAACACAGTGGTGACAATAAGGGTTGTGAAGATGTGGCGTGTTTTTGAAGAAGTACCTTTCACTGCATTGGTATTAAGCAAATACATAATCCTTAAGTGTTGTGCCATTTCTTCACTCACAGTGGTTATTCAAGGCTCTTAACTTCCAGTAAACCTCTGCTTATCTGATTGCATCATAAGATAAAAGACACACAGCCACTAATGTATCTCCACTATCCCCAAGGGAAGCTGGAGTGCCCGAACATGCTGGGGTCTCCTGTGGACATCACTTGTTCCTGACTGGCTTTGGAACCAAAGAGTGCTAACTATCAATAGGGTTGGTACCATATTTTCTCTCTAAATGTGATGAATTCCCACTGCAACAATGTTTAAGAGGAGACTATAGTAGAGGTCACTAATTCTGATTCCAAGTTTATGAAATAGAAGTGAGAAAAGAAATTGAACTTGGGGCTTAATCACCAGCCTCCTACCCTTGCAGAATTCACAGGTAAAGACACCTGAACCCTAAGTGAAGCGATGTCTTGCCTAATGCCTTAGGGCTTAGGCAGAAATGGCTCAGTGTGGCAGATTCGGGAAGTGACTCAGGATGTCGGAGCCTAGTGATTTGAGATGGGATGTGAAGTGGCAGGATCTGGAGCATGTGGTCAGATATCAAAGTCTGGGACATATTATTTCACTTTGATAGATCTGTTTGTCCTATGAACAATTTAATAAAATAACTGCTTATGTGATTATCATAAAAATACTATAAGATCTTGGTCAAGTTATTCTATTCTGTTTTAGAGAAAGATTCTTAAACTTTGGCTAAAATCAACCTGGGGGTGGGAAACATTAAATTGCAGATTCCTGGAACATAACCCAGGAGGGTCCAGAGTAAGATCCAAGAATCAGTACCTTAAAAAATGTTCAAAATTGATTCTGATGTGATTGCTGAGCCCACTCAAAAGACTGCGGTCTTGAGGAATATCAGTCCCTACTGATTATGTATGACCATGAGTGCACACCAAATCAAGTACACATCTTTAGAAGATGTGACCACCTTGTTTTTGAAAGATCCATAGTTGAAACTACGCGTTGGTGTTTAGCTTGTGGATACTATAACAGGATAAAAGCACTTGGGGCACAACCATGATTTCTCATGCTAATATCAGCTGAAAACTACCACTTGGCCATCCCCTTAATTAGCTATTTGCATTATAAATACTGTGAACAGTCATCAGCTGCAGGTGTAGGTCCACCTCCTGGTTTATTCCTATATAATTTGAAGACACGACATTCAAAAGACCATTTCATTCTGCATCTGGAATCAAAGAACAGCATCAATTCTACCCTAAACATAGTTTTTAATAAGAATTACTGAATAGCATGCTGTACTGGCCACTTTAGAAACCTTTCCTCTTTCAATAGACCCATCTCAGTCAGCACTCAGTGTTTTCAAACAACTTTGTAGGCAGTCAGGTATCAACGTGTGAAAGTTATAGAGCATGTGAGAATGAGTCCCTCTCTACCTGCCCTCTCCTTCCCTGTGGAACAGTGTGGCCTCCCAGACACCCAGAGACTCCTCCAGCTTTGTACGTGTGTCTTTGTGTGCATGCGTGTGTATGTGTGTGTACGTGTGTCTTTGTGTGTGCTGGGGATGGGAGGTGGTGAGTCTGGAAAGGCACTAAATCTCTCATATAAATGTCAGAGCACCTCTAGAAACTGCTCAGCTTCCACAAGTCTGGGTCATCCTCGTGAAAACAGACGTTCGTTCTACACACTAGCTAAGCCACAGCTCGGGGATATTGGCACTGCCTTAGCGTCTCTTCAAAGCCAATGGTCCGTGTGGTGAAACAGAGCATCTTTGTCATCCTTATGTAAGAATTCTTTAGTGTTCTGACTGTGGCAGGGGCAGATTTCATTTTCCTTAGTGGGCCAGTAAGGAACAGATGAGAAGGTGGCCAGAAGACATGTTTGTAAACATAAGTGGTCTCCAGAATATGGTTAGCAAATAGTTTGCTCATCTTCAAGACGGCCAGGTGACAGAGTGTGACAGCTGCTTAGTGCTTTATGAGCCAAGCTCTGGTGTGAGAAGACAGACACAATCTCTATTCACCAAAAGTAACACTTCAAACCCACTGTTTAGGTACCTCTGAGCGTTACAGGGCAGGACTACATGACGCCTTTGCAGTGCTAGGCTGGGCCAGGAATCACCTTCATGTTGATTTATGTTGCCATTAATGAATGTATAAATTTAAACCACAGACAAGGAAGTGTTATTGTACCTCTAGCTTATTTCTACCTCCACCGAGGCTGAGAAGACATTCTCCAGACTCTTGTAATTATGGGTCATTTGGAAAAAAAAATAAATGCTGCTTTTTATTAGCGGAAATAAAAATCAATTCTTCACTCAATTATCATTCTTGGCTGTGCTGGGTAAAGACTAGCATCAAAATGAAACTAATAATACTCACGATAAAGTTTCTGTGGGTGAAATCCTCCTTTTAAGATTAAAATCCACTTTTTTTTCTTTAAGGCCCTTCCATGCCAACAGAGTCATGAGTGAACAATGTGCATTCTCTTTATGCGTACTTGTTGATAAAGGATCTTAGACACACACACATTGCTGTGCACAATGACACAACTTTTTTCTGGACTGTGAGTACGGTAGTAACTATCAGCACACAGTAGGCACAGGGGAGGGATTTGTACAAGGGTGGGCTAAGGTGGGCTTCAGCTGAGCCATAACTCTGGTTGGAGTTATTAGAGACTTCTACATGGGGGTGTCTGCTCTGGGGGTTCTTCACCCCAACTGTCACCAGCTCACTTAGGTGGAGTAGATTAGCATATTAATATCTTGGGTCCAAGAGTCCTATCTCTAGCAGAGACTTGCCTCTTATTACGTAGACACTTTGCTTTTGCAGAAAGACTCCACAATAGCATTAAATGTCAATGTCAACTAGCTGCCAGGCAGTAGTGAGAAAGGCCAAGGAGTCTGCTGCCCCAGAGTCACCTTTCTAAGCCTTTGCATACTTATTCTCTTTCTGCCCTCCAGGCAATCCGTTCCTTTTGTTCTTTGGGTCTTCCAGCTTCTCATTATCTGTTCCCCAGAAAGCTTCGAGAATTTACTTATTCAATCCTGTTGCATTCACTTTGCTATGATCTAAAAACCAGGGATAGCAGATCTCAAACTGTAGAAATTCAGGTTTCTGTGAGCTGGTTTGTTGAGGAGCGTTGCACAATGAGCTAGACACCTGAACGCCTGGGCTCTAAGTTGAGAGCATTCAATTTCTGCGTGATCTCAGGTAAGTTGCTTAGCTTCTCTGAGAACTGAATGAGATAAATGTATGGAAAAGCCCTTTCATTTCTCCAGAGCCAAATGAAAAACCTCTGGAGAAATGTCAGTCAGTCTGCTACCTTCCCTGAAAAGAAAGTGTGAGGATTACAGGGGCAAATCAGAGACATGTCCACCTGAGCCTATCTCTAGAGACTCCCTCCTGTGAACTTGGTCCAGTCCATGTGCAGGGGGTCAAAGTCTCAGAGGAGAACATCTATCTAAGCAACAGTATGTCTCTCCCCATAAAGTGCTATTGTCACACATTGGACGCAACAACTGATTCCTCAATTACCACTAGAGAGTCGGTGGATGTTAGGCAGAATATTCTCCATAGTCCTGGCCAATGAGAAGATCAGGACCTCTAACAGACATACAAGCATCACTTGAAAAACTCAGGTAGTGCAGTCATTTGGAACAGTCCAACACATTCCATGGTGCCTATTATCTTTAACTAGAGCATCACGTGGTAATGCATCACGCTATGCTGTAGCCTGGTTAATTAAGAGCAGGTCAGCCTCACGGCTTCAACCAGGGCATAACATCATTTGAGGACTGCAGTGGCAGAAGATGTTTGGCCAACATTTGCCTACTTATTTTCCTTTTATGTAAGTGTGTATGCCAGGAAACACATCTGAATCTCTTCCTCATTTGTAACAGAACCTAATATTTTGCTTGGATAGTCAGTAAAATGCTACGGATGATTTATAAATGACTGTGGTCTAAGGTCAATGAAACTTTCTTGAGTCCAAAGCTAGGACTAGCTTCTTTGCTCAAGTGATCAGAAGTTCAGCTGCAGAGTGCTTGTCTAGTCTTTGAATTCTAGGAAGAACAGAAGGACCAACTTTCTTTAGAAAGGATGCATCCACTTTAAATCTCACTATATAGAAATAAATGCACATCTTCTTTATAAAACTTATTAGGATCATTTATTTGTTTATCTAAAAAAAAGTAAGTGTCAACAAAAAAAGTTGGAAGTAGTAAAGGACAAGTAATGAATTCAGAATGAACATGCAGAGTTTGAGATGCCTTTTGGTCATCACCATGGAGACATCTACCAGACTGTTAGATACTCGTGTTTGGACCTACTGGCTGGTTTAGAAGCTATCAGTATTTGCCATGCATGTGGTCACCCAGGCAGATTAAGGGGGGTGGCAAGGCAAGTGATGACAGAGAAACATGTATTAAATAGCAAGGATTAAAGGTGGCCAGAGCAGCTAAGAGGTCTTCAGAAATCTGAGAAGTTCTGTTCCTTTGTACCCTTGTTTGTGACATTACTTCAACTGAAGTTTTAATTCCAAAAGAAAAGAATTACTTAGCAAATCAGAACTTTTTGATTAGAATGTTGTTTTGTGTGTGATAGTCTATTATTACATAGATCCTGTAGCCTCAGGCTTAGAACTTTCTAGAAGATTATTTTTCTGTTGTGTACACACAGAGAAACCATGTACACACATGCATATACCACAGGAACATCAATCTTTCAAACTTTTCTAATGAACTCTGTCTTCTGAGAAACATATTTAGTTCAAGAGACAATGTCTCTTGAGGGTCCCCACTCTACATTGCCATTCTACTTTTTTTCTCCTTCTATTTTGTGTTATTTTGATCTTTTCACATGTCTTATTTTAAATACCACCTATCTATCCAAGTCGAAGCTTCATTCACTGAAGCCTTTCCTACCAGGTAGGCAGGCACAGATTATACATCTTTGTGTACAACTTCCATTTGTGTATAACCAGCACCAAATCTGCTTTAATTATCAACACATGTAATTTATCTATGGGAATTCAGAATTATTGCCACTTTGCTGGCTGAAAGACTTGAACTAAAAGTTGGATAGTGCCACTCGTGGGCTTAAGATGCTTTTACTGTTTGGTGTGACCAGCCAGATCTAAGTATGAAGCCTTTTACTTACCAAACAAATGTTGCTGGTCTTCAGAGGGTACAAGACTGGAGCTTTGCCCATACATTCCTGTGACCATGCACTCTGGGAGGGCAGAAACTCTGCTGTATCTTTACTGTTGCCTTCCTGGCATTCATGGAGAATGTGTTCAGGAGGTGTTTGTTAAGAGAAAGACTGCTGAGTAGAGGCTGAATGGCTGCATGACATCCCCAGCCTAGCCACATAGATTGACTTATTTAGACTCTGGGAATTTTCTGCCTTAATGTTAGAGACTAACACGTTCTGCTATGCTGGGTTTATGCTACACTTACAAGATTTCTGCAGTGATGTGTCATTATAGTAAGATGCCTTAGGATTCAGGTGGCAGGTCAGCTTCTGACTATTAAGTTAATAAGAGGTGAAGTACAGTGAATGTTAGTGGCTATGTACAGAATAGTCCATCTTTAGAAATGATTTAAATGAACAAGTGGAAGTACGTAAAATGTTCCCAGATACCACTGAAAGATGTATGTGTAGTTAAGCCTGGAGCATTGCTATGGAGATTATTAACTTCATAAATTACATTAAAACTCAATGGCCTGTAGTAATGACATATAAAAAGAGGCTGCCTAGTAGGAATCTGGTAGGCTGTATTTGCAGGGCCAGTTTTGACAACTAGCTCTTCCCTGCCTGTTCTTTCCAGAGGTAGATTCACCACATGTTCACGCATAGGCTGCATTCTGCACTAGACCCCAGAATCGATCCTCACTCTCAGCAGAGGAGGCTGAGAGAGCTCCAAACCTGTAGTCTGGACTTCAACCTTGAGTACCTCTTCTGTTTGCTTGGCTCCACCCTGAACTTAATCCAGGGTTGACCATGTGTGAATGTCTCCTAAAATGAAACACATTGAGTAGGAGTAATAGTAACCTTCCGATTGTTCAACATGGATATGCCATTGATTTTCCCAAAATGTGTACCTTGAAGTGACTCATAGTATGTTCCACATTCTATAAGCAAATTCAACTCCGGTGATTCCTACCCATGGAAAATGTTATATACTACATTCATGAACACTTACAATCTCAATTGGCATGCCAAAGATTAGGAGGAATATGGTAAATAGATTTTGTCTATTTGAGCCTAACATTTCCTGATGTTGGATGAATGAATTAAAAAATCAAAACAGGAGAGTTGACTCCACCAAGTACTTAGAACTCATAAGCCCCACCCAGTTTGGCTCTAGGAGAAAGGTTTCTGAGATTATTTAGCAATATTTGCCATGGGCATAGTAAATGTGAGTCTTCATCATCCCTGCCCTACATAAAAGTGATCTTGTCAAGATGTTGCCACCTCATGAGACTTTGGCTGGGCTGTGGCCATTCTTGTTTATTAGCTGCCAAGTGTGGACCATCACTGCCCAGAGATCCCGTCCATTCCTTCCTCATTATCTAGTGCTTAGAGAAGGATGTGATGAGCCTGCAGACTTATTAAAGTAATACACGTGCTTATGGCTTTAAAAAGTAGTGTGAACATTCTAGTAGCACCCTCCGAATTACATGTGAATGAAAAAAATATATACTAAGTGTCATATCCTTTGCTTTAGCAAACAAATCAAAGGGGCTGCGTAGATTTTGCAGCTTAGAGTCAGCAGATAAACACAGCCTCTCCCCTTCTTTTCACCATGGTGGCTCTGTCTCTTCCAGTTACGTGAAGGATCTGAGGCTCAAGGGAGTTTAAAGTTAATTAAATATAGATCATAGCAGCATTTATCTTAGATGGAGAAAATAAAATTGAAATTAAAAATGGACACAAAATACTTAGCATTGTGCATGTCACAGAGTTGGGATGAAAATTATTTCACTTATTACTAACCTGAACTAATAATAATAGCCAATCATTAATCCAAAAACTAAAGGCACAGGATCTTGACCTAGCTTTTCAGGACTGCATCTCAGCTTCCCAGGCCACCATAGGCTGATTTTTCCTTCTTTGGTCAAGTGTCTGACATTTTTATGGAGACATGGTGCCTCTAGTTTGGAAAGTGCCATCTCCAGGACCTCATTGCAAGCTCTTGTGCACCTGCGGCACCCTGGCTTATCGAGTCTTCCGTGCTTCTGCTTTTAGTGTGGGGTGGGTGACTCCCTATCTTTAACTCACCTTGACTGTCCCACAGCAGGGCCCGCCTATGTCCATCCTGAGATGGCCAACGCTCTTGTTTCCAGCCATCTCTTTTCCTCTCAGCGCTCACCCTGTAGTTGCTTCTGATTCACACACGTGGCATCTCCCTGCTCCTTCAGTAGAAATTTCCACAGGGACTTGCATTGCATAACCTTGCTCTGTTACCATGGCACTGCGACTCGTGTCAGGTCCTGGTTTGAAGTCATCCAGCTTGACTAAGTAGTCACTAATCTGTTTGGTTTCCATTGAAACTTCCCCCTCTTCTTCCCCATGTGCTCATTACTTTGCTTTATATTCAGCTTGTGATGACAGCTGACCATTTCTGTGCAGTGTAGAGCAGAGTAGGTATTAAAAGCTCAAGGCTTCTGATGCATCTGCTATTTGTTTTCCGTCCCTACTAATTAGCGGGTCCACGTTCTCCTTTGTCTCATTTCTAATGTATTTGTGAAATACTGCCCGGCTGCCCCTCCTGCCTCTAGTTAGCTGCATTTTATTTTGTGCTCTGGCTTTCTGGCTGCCTCTGCCCTATTGCACATGCCCTGTTCTCCTACCCCGGTGCCCGTGGGGTGCCCTCATTTCTTTTACATGTCATTTTATTCCGGCAGCTCAAAGCTCAGCATGAGCTTTGCTCTCCTTAGATCACTCACTGCGTAGGAACTTGAGGACATGCTCCTAGGCACAGGGAAAGTGGAAACATTTGGCTCTTCTCGGTATCTAATGCTTAGCATAAAATTTAAAATATCAGTATCGCCTGGGAAGCCGACCTCCCCGCGACTCATCAGGCCAGACAGCGTGCCATGGTGTTGGGTGATGGTCAGATATTCAGCGAGTCAGTGTACCCTTTGCTGACGTCAGTGAACGTGGGACCCAGGTCAGGTAGGAAAGGTTCTTTCCCACCAGCTCTTCTTGCCTCTTCTCCCTCACATTAAAAAAAAAAAAAAAAAAAAAAAAAAAAGTTCAAAATTTCAGGTTTCTCCATCAGTCTTTAAACAAATGCTTACGTGTTTTCTGAGGACAGTTGAATGTTGTCATGTCAGTTAAAAAATGTAAAGCAGTTTTAATTCTTCCCTGGTAGTCCAATGCCCGGGTGCATTGATTTAGTAGACCCCGTAACAAAGAAGATGATTGGTTCCTGAGGTCAGTAACCTGGTGCTAATTTCTTTGGCTGGTCATCAGAGCCTCCCCTGCTAGAGTCAGTTATATTCAGGAACCAGCCAGCGCTTCTGGGCTCATGTGCGTGGAAGGACGCCTGCCTGCCCTTGGACTGCGAGACCGTTCCAGCTGTCCTTGAGTAACTAGGAGACAGAGAGCTGCACTCACCCAGGTCTCATGTTTCCCTTGAGCTGAGCGTTTGTTGGTTTAATAGTGAACACAAGTGAAAACAGCCTTACCTAGGTCCAACGCGCCATCCTCAGTCGTCTTTGAACTTGTGACCAGCCTTGCTGGTCTAGCCTCACTCTGCATTGGGGAGGTGGTTTCTATAAATGAAACCACCTGAAAGTGCTCATCTCTAAGAAGGCTTTCTTGAGGAGAATGTGTTCTGACAGGAACATTGCAGGCATTCTTTAATTTTCAGCACTTTGCTTTCATGGGATACATCTGTCAGGACCATTTTTCTTTCTTTTTCTACTGCTAGGCAGTCAAGGCGGCTGTCGACTTGTAAAGTTCCAAAGCTTCTATGAAGTTATCCTAAATGTTAGTAATAGACACTTATACACCATGACCCAAACTAATGGAAGGTCGTGGGTCATTTCATTTTTAAAGACTCTTTGAATTCATTTTTTTATTTAGCCTAGTATTTGGCTACATTAATTTGCATAGAATATTTATTCAAGGGACTTATGTGTCTCTATTGTAAAGGACTCCTGAGCCTGACCCTTCACGAAACATTTGTTTCCAAAGATCAGCCCTAGGCTTTGCTTCAAGAATGTGTGGAACTTGCCCCCACATAGCCAAATGATTTGTCCAAATCCTCTTCTGACACCTCAGCACATCCCCATTTTCCTAGATTGTGTCACTGGCTTGCCGATTGGCCCACATTCCCCCAAATCCATGCCGTGCTGCCTTTGGATCGGTGCTCTCGTCCAGGCTCAGATCATCTTTTGTTAATTTTTATTGACTCCCTGGTATTCTGCTTATTTTCCCTAACAGTTGACTCTTATTCATTTCCTTCCTGACTCTTTCTGGACTAGACTACTGACAAATTTTTGTCCACTTGGAAGGCTCTTCTGGGCTCACCTCCGCTCCCAGCCATGTGCAAACCCATCCACATGGGGGACCTGAGTTTCCCTGGACTGGTCTCCAGCAGGATGGTCCTGATAAGCAGTCCCTTCTCTTGCGACCACGTAAGCCACTTGCTTCTTACTGTTTCATAGCACACCGGATCTGCCCTGATGTCTACCATAAAAAAAA
Organism: Arctocebus calabarensis; assembly: GCA_963573935.1. Taxonomy (NCBI): domain Eukaryota; kingdom Metazoa; phylum Chordata; class Mammalia; order Primates; family Lorisidae; genus Arctocebus; species Arctocebus calabarensis. Next base: position 45,054 of record CAUYON010037876.1, on the reverse strand, counting down.
CAGGTGCTGATATTAGCTGAGAACATCAGCTAGCTTTGTTCAGATTCTGTACATCAGCAGTTAGCATTTAATTAAGAATTTGCTACATCTTGGTTAATGCTTTGCAGCTCAAGATGACAAGACAGAATTCCTACTCCTGTAGTCTTTGGAATTATAGAATCGTAACACTAAAACAGTCCTTCCCACTGTCCCTGAGGAGCCCAGAGCCCAGACAGGTTAAGTAGCTTGTTCAAGGTCACACAGTGGCTCAGACTACAAAGACAAATTACAGTCCCTTTCCCTCTACTGTACATTCTGTTAATCACTATCTCAGTTTCACACATACAGTGCAAACACCCCACTGCACGGGGCTGGGACTGGAAGCACAGTATTCATCTGAGGGTCATTTTGGGGGTGCAGTACTGGGCCAAGGAAAAGAATCATATTCTCACAACTGCTCATAATAGTTTCAATGAGTTTTGAGAAATCAGTTTAAAAAGCTGTAAGAGGAGGAGGCATCACTTGGTGGCTCACCGCAGAAGCTGCTGAGAAGCTCCTGGTCTCTCAGTGACCTAAGTGGGGGTGTAAAAACTGACTCAGGCATGCCACGTGAGTCTTCAGGAGGTGGTGGGTGGTAATGACATGGTTTGTCACCTTTTCAATGGAAATGAAACCCAGCAGTGCCAGGGAGGCCACTGTATTTGCACAAGAAACTAGCAATCCCCAGGTGTGGGAGGCTAGAAAGCCGGAAAAGGAAGTACCACTTTATAAAGGATTTTCTAGCACATTAACCACATAATTCCCCAGCAGGACCGCCAGCTCTCTGCAAAGGGCAAACCTCACCCACGTAATTGTGATAGTGGGATCTCTTTTGGAAAAGTTTCAACGTTCTTGCCGAGAGTGTGGCAAGCATCTGGCACCTTGTAAGATTACACCCTGATCCCTTCTGTCTCTGCCTACCTTTTGCATCCTGCTGATGGAAAGTGCTTCCCCAAACTTCACATTAGCCCAGGCTATGTCTTCCATATACTTGACTTTGAATGTAAAACAGGGGCCCTGAGCATCAGCCTGCACTCCAGGAGACAGGCACACGTCAAAACATCCTACTTCTTATCCACCAGCTGAGCTGATGGAGGTCAGGGTGCTGAAGCACTGACAGCCTTCCAAATTTTCTAAGTTTTCTTTTCCTCCCTCATGCCCAGAATTCTTCCACCAGGAAGGCAAACGAGGAAACTGGCCACCATTGAGCGTTCCAGGGTCAGACAGCCAGGGCTTGGCTGGAAGCTGGAACCAGAACAGTACCACTTGGGGCCAGTTCCCACTCAACCTAGGAAGCCTCCTTATGTAAGTTCAACGCTTTTCAAGCTAGAGTTGCTGAATTTGGAAGGCTCTTAAGAAAGCTTTGATTACAGTGATTGTGAGGGACCTAAATGTGCTACATGGCATCAAGTAAAATCTCCCCAAACGTTACGTATCATCATGCTACAAGCCCTCCCTTCCCGAGAAAAATAATTGAGGAATCCACACACTTCTGCTTCCCATCCTGTTTCCAGGAGTGTCAACATTCAAAATGAGTGAGGGTGATGTGTGAGACCCCAGGGTTCTCTAAAACTGCCACACTGGGGGAGAAGAATGAAGAGATGGGCACAGACCCCTACGGCCAGGCTCGTTTGCTCAGGGCAGATGAAGGCGCTGGGATTTGCCTCTTTTCCAAACTTTCCAGGAGATGGGGGTGTGGGAGGGAAGAGAGAATACAAACTCTGCCAAGGTGATTTATGCATTGAAAAAAAAAATGATGCTGAATATTTATTTTCCAACATCTTCTCTCTCCACATCTATGGACATAATTTACACAAGACCCCTGAGGGTAATTAAGCCAGCAATTCCTTTGCCAGTAAAATGAGAAAAGCCAGTTCTAAGTAAATTCCAAATTCCACTATGGATATTACTGAAACAGAACTACAAACAGCTGCAGTTTATCTGTGCTGCCGAATTGACTATAATTTCCTGCTACCCTCACCCTTACCACATGGCAATCAGTATACAGAAGTGCAGAATTTTAAGATGATGAATGTTTTATTTCTTAAAATAAACAGTAGCAATTTAGCAACGTTGTTATATATTTTACATTTTTTTATACAGTAAAAGTATATTGGAAACTTCCTTAGTGTCAAAAATCCTGCCATGCACTTGTCAAAGATATCAAGTTGACAAGCTGCTATGGCACTCAGATTTAAATAATAGATCTCTCAGATATGTTGTACGAAACTTCTGATTGTTTTGTTTGCACTGACCGAGTAATGCCTATTCCCTAGTCCTGGTGGGGTATTTTAAGATAGTCAGATTTAATAGGCAGGCATTCCCCAAATTAGGGCAAGACCAAGTCATGCTTTTTTTTTTTTTTTAAGTTAACTTTTCATCCACCTAACAAATCCAAGTTGTAGACTAAGTTTCCTTGGTTGACACGACTTCCAGAGTCTAGTACTGTACGTGCACAAGGTTGTGGCTACTGACATTCTCATCAGAGTTGGTCGTTATGACTGTCTCTTATCAAAACGAAGGTCTCTGGATTTTTAAACACACCATTTCTTTTATAACCGAGCAAGAAAAAAACACTGCCATTTAAACTACATCATCTATTGTGAGAATGTTTCTTCATTTCAGAGATGCTCAATGGGGAAAAAAAAAGTCCCTCTGAGAATCCATGAAATACAGAACCTGCACTTATCAGAGGAAACTGGCTTAGTGACTCATCAAAGTTGACATGGATATGGAGTGGTCAAAGCAAGAGGCCCCGGTCTCTTATTCCTGACTTCCCATCTTTCCAGCTTAGCTTGTCAGCGTTGTGAGCTGTGCGATCACGAATTCTGTCTGTGCTGCATTTTCCCCTCCTTTGTTTCAGGCGGGTTAACACTGAGAGCAACAGAGCCCGGGTGAGGCACAGTAGGACACCAGCTGTAAAGGAGGCTTTGAATCGCTCATTTTTGCTCCCTCAAGGTCACTCCATCTCTCTTTTGCCAGATTGACTCTAGTTCATTTTTGCCTATTTGTTAAATATCAATGTCCAACTACTATATATGTGTTTGAAAATTGTATAGTCGAAGGAATTTCAGCTCTAATGAGTGACCTTTAGTCAAGGCAATTAAGATGGCAAGCAATATGTCATTGTATGGGTGTCACTAGTTTTAGAATGTATCAGAATTGTGTGATTCCATGAGCTGACACAGCTAGCGTATGCCAACTTCAGTACATACCTAGAATGGATGGTGAGAACTTGGCACCATGTCTGTGCAATGTGATCAGATGTCACTGTACAGGTGTTCCTACAGATACTTCTGAGGTTGCCTCATCTGGTCAGAGCCCTCTGTCTGTAGTACCCTTTACCAGACTTGGTGGCTTTTCTCTTTTTTTGTATTTCTAGGTTGCCTTTCAAGCCCAAAGCCACAGGCAAAGCATTTTGGTCCTTGCTGCTATCATGCATTTACGTAACCTGTTGTATAACTCCTTGCTTGTCATAAATGTTAATTAGTCATGCTTTGGAAGGCATCCAGAGGTTCCCCCAAATCTCCTGATGAGGAAATGAAGGGTAAGTTTGATTTGGGAGCAATAATCTGAATCAAGCCCTATGGCCATACACAGTGGTTTTAGGAATTAACATTTGTGTTCTTGATCCATTTGTTCTCTACTTAACCTGTGGATTAAACAATCTCTGGCTGCTTATTTTCTTTGGAGGAAGCCCTGGAAGATGTCTCTGTTGTCACTGCGCCCCCAACCTCTGACTATTCCCGAGCACACCAGCCGCCCTAACAAAACTCTCTTCCTCACCACGGGCTGAATCCTCAGCCCATCCGTCTCCGGGCTCATCTTGGGCTCTTGCACTTGGCCAGGGCTCAACTCACTCCCTCGTGAAGCTTTCCTGGCCGGGAAGTTTCCAGCACATGGTCCCATCCTGCTTTGCGTTTGTGGCTTCATGTGTTCAGTTTCTTTCAGTTCCCGGGGAGCAGGGACCGCATCTCAGTTCTCTTCATCCTCTCCCCTGCCTCAGTTATGCACAGCCACAGACACTGCTCAGCCACTGCTAATTCACATCTAAGGGAACATGTGACCCAGCAGGTGCATCAGTAGGTCAGTTCCGTACTTGCCAAACCAATTGAAAACAAATTCCGTGAATGGATCAACTAGGACAATTAGCTACAGTCTAGGGCCAATTCTCTCTCCTCATTCTCCATTTACTGTTCTAAAATGAGTCACACCATCTCTCTTTCTAGATTACTGGAAATCAAGGATTCATATTTGCATACATTCCCTGAGGATTTAGGCATAACATCTTAGAAAGCCTGTAGGAATTCTTTCTGCCTCCCAAAGAATAGGAATGAACTTGCTAGCAATCCCTCAAGAGTGGACGGCCCTAGGGGGTTCAAGTGATGGCAAGTGGAAGACCAGCTGAAAAGAGGAAGAATGGCTTTGCTTAGGAAAGAATATAGACTTTTCCAGGGAAGGATCCAGGCTGAGCTAGGACAGGATCTAGGTTTAGCTTAGGAAATGATCTAGGCCAGTGGTCTCAACCTTCCTAATGCCATGAACCTTTAATACAGTTAAAAGGGGTCACAACCCACAGGTTGAGAACTGCTGTTCTGGGATTTCCTTAGAGAAGGATTTACAACAGTCACTGACATTACTTTTACCCGTTCTTTGGATCTAATGCAGAATGTGGTGGGCTCTGTAGCAAAGTGAAATCTGAGAGTTCTTATTTTTAAAATTAAAAGCCTTCAAAGAAAGTCAGTGCTTTAGCAGACATCTTTTGGATTAAATTATACTATCATTTTGACTATTTTACTATAATTTGAACTTTCTACTATGGATGGGCAGCTCTGATTAGAAAAAAAAAGCATTGAAGTCCTAGGACAAAATGAGTTTCCCCTATCACTCTTACTTTTGGTGTTCATGTCTGTTTTCCCCCTGTTTATACCAAAGGAGGAGGATTTCATTGTACTGGACAGAAGTAGTTACTCTTAGACTTCATTTTCCTTTTTAAAGAGCTTTGGAATAGAAAGCCGAAGGAGAACATCTTCTGATCCCCGTTAGCTGAGCGAGTCAGGATTCAGAAGTGTGGCTCCTTCATAAATCAGGTCTAGCAGGACTAGGTGTGAGGATGACCCAGGCTGGGACATCTGTCACCCTGTGATTACTAGATTTGAGACAGTGATATGATTTCTTAAGTGTGTCACAGCTTATTCCTAACAACAACACAACACAAAACAAAGAATCAGGATAAAAGTCTCCAGTGTCTCATGAACTAAGGTACACAGAATTTGGTCCACTATTAATGCTTATCTGGAATTCTTTAATGGCACTGATTATTTTCACTGCATAGAATTCAGAGAGAACAGTAAAAGGAAAGGGTGACCTGAATGGCTCTCTGCATCCCCAGAAAACAACCACCTTTGCGCCCTTTCTGTGGTGTTAGAGGAACAATTGACCTGTAAGGTCTTGACTTCAGGCAGCTCTTTGTAAAGGAGTTGGTGAAAATCACCCCAGAGTCACCTCCTCTAAGCCTGCGATGAAGGTCAGAGTGTTGATTTGACCATGAAACTAAGACCAGCAGTTAATCCTTCCATTTTCTAGTGCTATAGGAAATTCAAAAGAGGACCTAATGAGATAACTGCAGTGTAACAGGAGGTGAGGAACTGTAACAGCAGAAAACAAAAGGTCTTCGATTGATGTCTTCCAGAGTCCCCCAAAGTATCCAGACCGGACTTCTCAGAAGCAGCAGGTCTTATGCCAGACATGCTGTGGAGTGGTGAACATTTCCTACCGTCATGATATGGAGATACTGACACATGCTGTGCACATTGCAAATCTTGGCACTACAGATGTTGTCAACAGCAGCACAAATATTTACTGAGTTCCTACAACCAACAGGATAGAGTGTGAGGAAGAGGCACGCTGTTTAATCACAGGACCTTCATAAATTGCTCATTTCCTATATACCCTGAAGCAGCTGGTTGGTTAATAAAAAATTGAATAACCAGAAAGAAAAATAAGGATACTTCACCAGATTGCCATGGTCTTTGGGGGAATGTATTGATTTTGACATCCCTGTGTTTTGGGGCTTACAATAACTCAACAGATACCTATTGAGGGTCTGACATTTGCAATTCTATGCTGGCTCTTGGGGATGGGGGTTGGGGAGAAGAAGAGAGGGAGGAAGAAGAGAAGGGAGGAGAGAGGAGGGAGGAGAAAAGAAGAGGAGGAAGAAGAGGAAGAGGAGGAAGAAGAGGAGGAGGAGGAAGAGGAGGAGGAAGAAAATGGTTCTTATATTTTGAAATCTTTCAATCAACTTGAAAACGGATGGAGCTGGAACATGTTCTCCTTAGCAAAGTATCTCCAGAATTATGCACTTTTTAAGTAAGAACAGCAGAGACAGAAGGATAAGGAAATTTCAGCCTTTTGCTGGAGTCAAAATAGTTCTTCATGCCTGGTAAATGGTGCTGTGAGACAATAAAACAAAACGCATTGGTAAAGAAAGTTCTGTTGTAAAAGAAAAAGAATCCTCTCTCTTTTTCGTGGGAAATAAATTGAGCTGACCTCCTTGCTCTTTTGCTTCAAAGCCTCTTACCCTTCTTAAGCTCAGCAGAGATTAATTACTCACATCTTGCATTTTGCTGTTCCAGCCAGTGAGCAGAGATACACTTTGCTTTCTTTTCCGAGAACACCTGCCATGTCCTTCTTGCATGGACAGTGATGAATCTAAGATTAGGTTGTTGCCACCCCATCCCCAAGTCATCCTTGTATGTCCTTCATCCCTGGCTAGAAACTAAGATGTCCTTCCCTTTTATAATGGGTGAGCTTCAAGTGTAAGCTGTACCACCTGGCTCAGATGAGTGAGTTCCTCATCATTGGAGGTGTTTAGTCTTTAGGCAGAATTTATTTGGGTGAAATTTAGGGGATCTTTCAACCCCATGTAAGAGTCTGCAGAAGAAAGAACCACTTTAGAACTTTCTCCCCAAGACTGACCCCTGCTCAGGCCCCAGTCCCAACTGGATATTGCTGGGGAGACAACACCTCCACTTCTGCTGAGCTGTATCTTCCTGGTTCCGGGATAATTGAGTCTCAAAGGCTAAAGAGAAATGCAGCCATTCAGGCTGATAAACTAGCAGACCTGATAATGGAACTCAATCAAAATAGCTGTGCCAGGAATTATTTAGGTGCTGAATGTAATTTCAAAGGTCAATAAATGTGCCAACCAAGCACAGCCCGAAGCTGGAACACACTGAGAGCAGAGCAAGGCAGCAGGAATTGTTTTCCCACCTCCCTTGCTAAAAGAGTTTAATTGTCTGCCTTCAAATTATAATTGTATTTCTACATTTTTGCTACAGGGTAGCATCCATTTTTTCTCACTTTTTTGACTAATCAGAGATTTTCTTTGCAACATGGAAGGAGCAATAAATCACAAAGCCTTTATATTATTTGCATTATCTTACATGTCACACACAGTTTGATCTAGAGAAAATGTCCAGGGACCAAGGAATTACCCGACGTCTGCTCTGCTTACATTTCAAAGTCCTCTGTATGCTGCCCTGTGCTAGGCACTATGGCATATTAAAAAGGCAGACACGGTCCTGGCCCTCAAAGAGTCTTGATGTGCTTGAAGTGACACAAACAAGTGGAATTATGAACAAACAGAAGAACAATGTAAAAAGGGGGGGATATAGACATTGCGTTTGCCGGAATGACCGTCCGCCACACCTTCTCACTGTTCACAAGACTGACCCTTTGACTACCCTCATTTAGTTCTCTTCTTTTGTCTGCCCACACCAAATGTTTCACGGATCATCTCAATCAAATAACACCAATGGCTTAAACCTGACTTGTTCCTAACCTTCGGTTTTACATTTCCTCTCGGAATTCTTAAGTTTAAATATCAAAAATAAAAATCATCTTCCCATAATCAAAATTGTCCTGCAGGTGTCCACAGTAGTACTACTTAGATTCTCACCAGACTTTACATCTCATCAAATGTTTGCACTTAGACAGGTCATGTCTCCTCCTGGAGACTCAGTTTCCTCACTTATATATTGGAATTGCTGCCATTCATCCAACTCTAGTTCGCCATTGTTTCACACTGTAAAGTTCCAATAGAAACATGGACTGATAAAATGTGCTGCAAATATCAAGTATCACTATTATTGTGACGGTGGGACTGGGTACACATTCTTTCTTGTCTGTACAGTGTTTCCCCCCCCAACTGCTATCCCCATCTCTGGTGGCTTTCTTTGCATTTTAATTTCTATTCACGGCACTTCTTTACCAAGGTGAGGACATAAAATTTATCTTGGGTTCTGGGTTTCAGCTTTCTCCCTCAAGCATCAGAATGAACCTAAACTGAGACTGTATCTTGAACTCAGACATAGTTCAGCGTCCACCTGACACTGCTCAAACCTATTGAAACGCTGTATTTAGGAGAGAGAGGAGTCTTTTAGGAGATAATTTGCCAAGAAAAAAAGTTCAAACAAAAAAATTTAATTCTGTTGCAAAGTCTGGGCCATGAGAAAAGACTATGAGTAGAGTGTGGTGACTATCACAGCGTGGTTCCTGACACACAGGCTGCAGACGGGTACAGGTCCCTGGCCCGTCAGGAACTAGGCTGCACAGCAGGAGGTGAGTGGTGGAGAAAGCTTCATCTGTCACTGTCTCCCATAACCCCCACATGGCCTTCTAGTTGCAGGAAAACAAAACTGAGGGCTTCCATTGATTATGCATTATGGTGAGTTGTATAATTATTTCATTATTATTATCTTGTAATAATTATACATTACATATTATGGGCCAGAGGGGGAAGAATGGTTTTGTCATGATTCCAGCACATGAATCATATTATGTAATGTATAATTATTACAATGAATCATATTATGTAATGTATAATTATTACAATGTAATAATAATGAAATAATAATTATTATATTATTATTACAATTATTACATTGTAATACTAATGAAATAATGTGCACAATAAGTGTAATGTGCTTGAATTATGCCAAAACCATCCTTCCCACCTCTGGCCTGTGGAAAAACTGTCTGGCATGAAATCAGTCCCTGGTGCCAAAAAGGTTGGGGACCACTGTTATAACACGGAACCTGCTCCAGCTTCATCATTCACACCCATGTCTTCTCATCAGGTCAGAGAGAAATGGTGTCTTACAAAAATAGAAGTAGTTGTGTCAATGAAAATGCACTGAAACAGTGAGAATCAGTCATATACAATGTCAAAGCAGTAAGAGACCTTGGAACTCCTTTGGAGTCCTCTAACCGGGTGTTTCATGATGTGGGAAGATCCATTTTCCCCTCCTGCACTCCACAAGCACTTGTTTTAGCCCACAGCCAGCCCTGATGGCTCTTACCTGAACATCTGTGATGGCAATGACCGTGTACATACTACACTACACATCAGTGGTGGTGCCTGGTAGGACACTTCAGTGAAGACCCTACTGGGAACTGGAAGTGCAATCACAGAAGACTCGCCCACAAACCTGTCTCAGATAAACCTGGAAATATGCAGAAATTCTTGAGATGGCAAGAGGAGAGATTTTTCAGAAGACCATGATTAGCATGGGGGGTCAAAAGTCAGTGAAATTCAAATATTTATTCCCAATGCAACCACATTTGAATCCACAGTTAGAGAGAATCAGATTATATTTGTGTGTCCCACAAATACCCTGCAAAGTCCCCACATATAATAAAACATAATTTTAATATGATGACCTACCCATATGGTAGCTAGATAAATATTGAATGATCTCCACATCTTTACTGTCATGTCAGCATTTTGCATAGCCCACCTTGCCTATGGAAACAATTTCCTTCAAAAATACCTAAATAATGAAATATACACACACACATACCACAGGAAAAAGAAAAATTTCTCCAGGTAGTTTGTCATGGTATAATGAATTAGCATACTGTTCAAGCTTTAAAAAATGATGTCTTCATAAAGATCTTTATATTTTTCTAGTTTTGTCTCACTTGCATTTAGTTTTATTTATTTAAGGCAATGGATTAAAAAAATATGTGATTCTGGACAGAGATTGCATGTGGACAAAGTTAGACCAGATAGTGGAAGGTAACAGGTGGACATGGCCGCAGGGTTGCACCCCAGGCACCTCACACCCACAAGCAAATTGAGTTTATAGGCAGGGAAAGTGGGTGTGGATAATGGCATAATGGGTCCTAATTCAGGAGCTGTTAGGTAGGATCAAATATTTTCTCAACTCTGAAAAATTTATGGGTGGTAGATATTATTGTCAACATTTTATGGAGGAAAAAATTATAAGCCAAGGTTGAGCTAACACGAGTGGAACTCACACACACAATCAGGAGGAGAGTGACCTAGAATTTGGACTTGGGAGTTACTGGATCTTAAGGGCCTCTCCCAGCTCCATAACCCTCACTCCTTGCCAGGAAGTTCAATGTTTGTCTTTCATTCTCAGAAGAATCTTGTCATATCATCTCCATTTCATCACTGCTGAAATAGATGCAAGGAAGTTAAGTCACTTGCCCTAACTCATGTAATAAAAAACTGCCAGAGCTAATATTTAAGCTCATCTCTTATCTTACAGCCCACTTATTTACTCTTCTTCAAAACTGTGCTGTGGGTGTGGCTTGGAGTTCTCCCCCAGAAATCTACACCACGTCAGAGGCCACCACTAATTGGTGGGAAATGTTTGTGAATATGCTGTTAAACAGCATTCCCATGGTTGCTCTGCTTGCTGTATACCTGATTCTACAAAGTGAAATAAAGGTCCTTAACATTTTATTTATAAAGTATACAACCAGCAGGACAAAGTGACTTAGTTTGCCAGCAACCATTCTACTGTGAGAAGATTAAAACCCATTTTACAATATCATCAAGATTTCAGTTATGATAGGAAGAGAGGTGATTAAAGGTTATAATCACTGGTTAGATAGTCTCTGCGTTTGCTTTGAGCTTAAGCCAAGAACACCAAGGTAAGCATGGTCTGCTAAATAATTCAAACACTTGGAGATTTTCCTGTTTCCTTCTCTGTTTGAAAGCAATATCCCTGACCACCCCTCAGTCCCCATTAGTCGTGCTGAACTGTGAGTCACATCCTTCACAGAGGAGAAAGCTTTATTGAATCATGCACACTCCCTGCATGAGTGCCTACATTTATAAACCAGTTGGAGAAAAAGGTCAAAACTAGACTTGCCTCAAACCAGATGTGCTAAGCCATAGAAGGCAAGGGAACAAATGTCCTAGAACTCAAGTTCCTGCTGCTATCTCCTCTTCATAAAATAGAGCTAGTGGAACTGTCTACTTCTTTCATGTATTGTAGAAATATAAATGTTCACCACAATAAACTCCACCTAATATTTTATGTTGAAAAGAAATTATTTTGAAGGAATTTGTTCTCCTTAAGTAATAAGTTGTTTGAAAATATATATATTATATTATCATAACGTAAATATGTAACATTTATTCTTATGAGGTCACATGAGCTAGGATTTCTATATCTTCTCTATATATTCACACTTATGTGTACATATTATAATTTTACATATATATGACATGTAATATATACACATATATGTGCATATACATATACGTATATATATGGTATAAAAATCTACACTTATGTGACTTCATAAGAACACAATGAAACTTGAGATCTAGGTATGTGGGAAAAAAATTTTAATATCCAAATGTTTGTTCATGGTTATATCCTAGTATGCCCCAAAGTATTTTTGTATCTTTGTCCTCACTAGATTCTCCTGTCATACTTCTGAACTAGAAAAGGCAAATCTTAGTTAGAGTCAATTTTTAGGTTTCTCATATCCCTGAGACAAATTAGTCTTCCCAAAATTGTTATCCTAGTCAATCTGCAAGAGTTTTAGCCTTAGTTTCAGATTCGTGCTCAAGTTTTGCAGGGGAACATACTCCAGTTTTGAAAATCTTCCCTTTAGTACTCTGAAAATACCTTTTCCCAAGATTGCAATTTCCTTATATTGTCTCAGATCTCCCAAACTCAATACAAGTTCCTGAGCACAAGTACAGCTCTCAAGCTTCATGTTTATCCTTAGCCCAATCCCTTGGTTGGAGAAAGCTGCATCTAATGGACTCGGGCTTGTACCCATTCCTTGGTATTACTGTCATAGACTTGAAAACCTATCTTTCTCCCCATGTGTTTGCTCTTTGCTCAGTAGACATATGGGTTTTCTTACCTCCCTGCTTACTACAATCAAGCTGTTAGTACTGGAAAAACTATGGGAAAAGATACTATCTAAAAATCATGAAACACATGTGTTAATTTTCACACAGCAAAACTGCCGTTCTGAATCAATGTTCACATATGTGAGCACCTAAATTCAGACACGTGGATACCTACATATACTGAAGAAATCCCCCAAACATTATCAAGTCTGTAGTCTAACTGAAGACAAGAATGACATAAAGCAAATTCTATCTGCTTTCAAAAATTAATTAGACCAACATACCAAGCAGTAAATATCTTTGTATAAAATGATACACAAACTCTACATGAGGCTTAGGAAAGGCAACTAACCAATCACCTGGTGAAAATTCTATTAGCAGAAAGCAAATAAGATGTTCTAAAATTAATGAATCCATTGAATGGAGCAAAACATTTTAGAAACCTACCAAGTCAGAGAGCAGTTAATTGGGTCTTTTCAGATTTAATTAATTGTTGCTGAATGCCCAAAGAATGTTAATCACAACGAAATAGCATGAGATCTGGCATCCAGAAGGAAGAACTCAGGGGTGGAACTCAGTTCTCACCCTGACAGGGCCATAATGTGCACTGTGACATGAATTTCAAAGTCAGACTTTCTCTCTGTTCCTAAACGTCTTCCTTATAATGTGGAGTTAATTAATACCTACGCTTTACAACATACAGGGTAGTTCTGCAGATAAAAGGAACTAATGGCAAGTATCAACAATTTAGATAATTGTCTAAACTGAAAGAAAGTCAGAGCTCATAGCACGTGACTAACTTATTATGAAGAGAACAGCAAAAATATCAGTCCTTTCCTAGAAGCAAATATTATAATTCGTGGTATTGTACTTTGAGTGAGTAAAGAGAACCTGATAACTCTATGGAGCACATTCTTTTTCTTAGTATCCATTAGGTTAATGTGGCTTAGCAAATAACTAGATTTAGCTGTCCATCATCGAATTTCCCCGGTGTATTCAATGCCTTCCATGTATAACAGAAACCTGATTTTCTGGGCTTAGGTCTTCTGAGTGTCAGATTCATCCCAATGCTAAATTGAAAACTAGAAAAAAATCATTTCTTCTCTTATGACATGAAGTAAATAGCCTTACTACACAGGCCAGTACTCTATCTCTCTTTTTTTATTTCTCAGTCTTTTTCCTCCAAAAGCCCACAGCAGAGATTATAAGTATAGATTTGGTGTTTAGGTTTTAATCCCATTTTGTTCCTTTTCTGGAACTGTGACCAAATTATCCAATATCTCCAAGTTTTCATTCCACTGTGTGAAATATGAAGGTAAGAATAGCTGTCTCATAATGATACTGTGAGTATATTGAATATGATAATCTACATAAAGCTCTTAGCATAGTGCCTGGCACAAAATCAGTGCTGAATCAATAGTAGTTAAAATTAGATGAGCTCCCGCAAAATTTAGTTTGGCAATTCTCTGGTAACATTGAATTTACGGGTAAGTGATTTCCTAATTTTATAATGTATGAGTACCTTCTCAAAAATAAATATTGTTTTATTGCATTTAAGCAGAGAGAGAGTAGAAAAGGTTGGACAAGTATTGCTTGCTTGATATCCTCAAGGGAACATTGTTAAAAGTTAAAGAATATGCCTGAATGAGGGTAACTAGTTGGTAAGCTACAGAAATCATACTGAGTGGTCACTTCTCTATGACCTCCATCTGCCGATCATGTTTCTGGTGTTCAGCTGAAAATTATTGAGCATCTCTTATGGTGCTATCAGTCACTGAAGATAATATTGTCATTAGCTGCCATTTACTGTGTGTTCATATGCTAGGCATCATGCTTACTGGTATCCATGTACTATTTTATTTGATTCCCATCACAATTTGTGAGACAGGTCTTTCTGACATGAGAGTCCAAAGCCAGAATCACTATGTCTTCCTTTGGCCTGTTGTATGTGTTGGCACTAGGGCAAATGTCTATGAGAATGGGCATCTGAAGGCCCAGGGAAACATCACAAGCTGTAAAGAGAGAGCTTCACAACCTTAAAGTATTTACACTGTCTCAGATAATTTCATATCTAGAATTCTACTGGGAAACCTAATCCCATTCTCACCCTCACCCCACATACCTGGGTTCCCTAGTTTGGCTGAGTCACCTAATTCCAAATTATCCTGAGTGCTGGAGAAAGCACTTCTCCATCCTCAGACAGCACTGCCCAGTTAAATTCACCTTAGTGTTCTTCCCCCAAGAAAGAAGACTCCCTAGTTGTATTGGTTCAACTCCTGGTTAGAGACATGCCATTTCCTTTCTGTCTACAATCTGGTGTGACATGTCTGGTTACTTTGCCTTCCTTATCTAATTCTCAGGTTGTGTCCCTATTTTGCCCTTACTCTTGGTCTTCCCTTCAAGTATAGTAGTATCTTGTTCATGTCTCCATTGTTCCCTAAGCGACTATGACTGGTCTGTGAAACACAAAGAGAAGAGGAGGAGGGAAGTGGGTAAAACAAATAGCCTTGGATGTTACACATTGCGTTTTGAGCAGTGCTTTCAATGAAATCCTTTTCTTCCCTGTTGTTTCCACCTAAGGCCATGACATGTGAAGCCCGTGGTGCAAAGGAGCAAAGTTCCCTGAAATCTGAGTTCTTAACTTCAGTGAAAGCACAAGTTCAGATATCTTGAGGGACCTCAGATTATTTGATGTATATTCCTTCTGCTCTTCCCTTTTTTCTTTTTTTTAGAGTAAACTAGTCTCTGAAAGTTGATCATCAGAGTATGCTTCTCCATTGAACATATTGCTGCATTGATCTGTGTGGTCCCTATTCTGCTTTTTAATTTAGATCAAATTCTATCATCTTACTGTATATAATTGATCTTCCTACTGGACTCAATTAGCCTCTAGAACAAAGGCAAATTGGAAATAGACCACAACCCTCAAGATAGAGTAATTTTTGAATGATGTTGTGAATGAATGTGGTCCTTTGGTGAGCTACAAGCGCCGCCCTCATCTATGTTCTTGAGTAGATTAGCCTTCAAACGTTTTTTCTCATGTTTTTCTCAATTTATTTTTTTCGAAACATTTTTCTCAACATTTTATGATAAAAATTTAGATAAACCCATGAATAGTTAAGTGTATGGCACTAAGCAACAAAATCATCACCTTGACAGCTTCTCTTGTTTCACCTATATCCCATTCCTTTACGTCTATCACATTGGATTATTTGAAATAAATCCTGAATAACACATTTCATCTATAACCATTGTATTATTTATCTTAGAAGATAAGGATGCTTTAAATAATATAATCCTAAAAACAAATACTCACTTTTACCTAATTATATCATAATTATTTCTTTATTCCCACCAGATTGTTTACATGAGAATTTAAACATGTCCACATACTGTATTTGATTTATATATCTTATAAATGTTAAGAGTTTTATATTACTTAAATTAATTTGCTAAGGAAATAGTGTAATCTGTAGAATTTCCCATTTTCTAGACTTTGCTGATGGTATGATAGGTGGCAAAATAAAACCTGTCTTCATCTCCTAAAATTTCCTGGAAATTGGTAGACATTAATCAGAAATCTCAAGCTGTTTTATCTAAGGACACTTTTATACCTTAAAAATTATTGACGACCCTAAGAATTTTTGTTCATGTGAGTTATGAATATTATATAATAGACAAAGAAGAAAGTACTTTTAGAATATTTATTTACTAACTCACTTTGATCATTTTTGAAAACATGTCAACAAAACACTCATTTGGGAATAATCAAAGTTTATCTGCCAGCCTGTTTTTCAAGTAAAAATCATGTTCCATGAAAATAATGAATTAAAACTCAGTGTTACAAATGCTTTTCCTCAGGACAACCATTATACCTCAATATCTAGACCTCCTATTTCGTTATACAGAATATTCACTTTAGATATATTCAAGAATCAAGATTTATTGGAATTAACTGTCTTCATGACTCCATCAAGTTCAAGGACATTTTTTTGAGTGCAAATGTCTTTTTTGTTTCTTTCAAGTATGCAGATATGAAATTCTGTTTAAAGCTGAGTGACCAGAATTTCTACCTACCCTTTCTTTTGCATAGTAGGTACCAATGTCAACACAGTGAAAATGACAAACAGCATTTTAGTGTAATTATGAAAATTACAACCACATAGTCACTCTGAAAGGGTCTTGAAGAGTCCCATGGGGGTACAGATCACCATATGAGAATGGTCTGAGATAGGAAACTGCCAGTTGGAATTACAATGAACTGAGAAATTATTTCTCAGTCTCCCCAGACAGAGGGAGTTGGACAGCAAACATAAACAGCGGTTGTTCATTAAGACACCAGCAGCTTATTGACTGTCTTGATTACTTCCAGCTTTCTTCATATCTTGCTATAAAGTTGAAACAACTATTCTGAACCAACCTTTTCTTTTTTCTCAATAAATACATGGTCCTCACCTATACTTCCAATTCTCATGCCCACCCAATATTTATTAATTGGTTTTAAATCTTACTGAATAAGTTATAAAGAAATTCATGTGTATGTCTGTAGTAGTGAATCATTGATAGGTTAATCTAAAGTACACTTCTGTCATTTCCCTTAACTAACACCATAATATTTTCTGAATTTAAGTAACACTAGAGTTTGACTCAGAGGCGTACCTTTGTGTGCACAAATTTCTCAGAACAAGATATCTGAGAAAAAGTGGGGAAACGGGAAAGTACCTGTTCCTGGGAAAAGTGCTGGCCTGCTAATGGGGAAAAGGCAACATTTGTGGCAATTCCCAGCCTTTGCCAGGAAGAGTCTCCTCCCCTTGGTGGAAATCTCCTTGAACCAATGCAAAGTCCTTTCTATGGTCCCTGTCCTGCCTACACGCTCATGTTATTCATTTCATGCCCCTCCCTCAGTTCTTCTATAAAAGCCCAGACTTTTCAGACCAAAAAAATTATCCTAGATCCCTAGAAGACAGGTAAGTGGGAGCTATGAAACCCATGGAGGGCTATCTCCCCCATACAGGAGAAGGTCCAGTAGGGCCTTTCCTCAGGGAGCACGAGAGGTCTGAGACAGGAGAGCTGCCCTGGGAGGTCTCGGGGTGAAGGGTATAGAGATGGGCTAAGTCACTCCAAAACTATAAAAGGGGGCAATGTGACCAAAATCGATTCATTCCTAAGGGACTAGATATAGAAAAGGCCAAGAGGCAGGTTCGTGGCAGTCCTCCCTCTGACCACACTCCTGCAGTGCTCGCTGACTGCCCCCCACATCACAGACGCCATGCTGCCTCCCAGGACCCTGCCCAGCCTAGCCTGGATGCTGCTCTCCTGCCTGATGCTCATGTCCCAGGTCCAAGGTGAGCGTTCTCTGCCTCTAGCACTGGGTTCCCTGGGAGTACTCGGAGTCAGTGAGGGCAGGAAGGCTCCTGTGTGTCTCCTGTGATGATGGTGAGCTGCAGCCCCACCTGGTGAAGCTCCCTGCAACGTCTCCACCGTGGCTCCTTCCTATGGGCTGATGGGTGATGGGTGATGGGAGCCCCGGGGGGGGGGATTAACAGTGGACTGAGACGGCTTCCCATTTTGTCAGTGACCTCTACTTTATGTTGGTGGATTGCAGAGGTAAAGCGTGAAGGATCAGTAACAAAATTTAGGTATGGAAGAGGATTAGAGGACCCAGTCTAGAGAAAGCCAGCCCATGGCGAGGGGCGTGTTGGACTATTGAATGAGGAAATAAGGAAAAAGAGTAAAGGAGAAGAGATGGTTCCCCTTTTACTATCACTGTTTAGAGACCAAGAATTTCTGGCATTGTGAGCAAAGATGAGCAGGAGGCAGGAATGTGGTCCTCCTCCCCAAGGACATGCCCCAAGGTCACCCCAAGCCCCAATCCCCACTCTTTATTTCACTCCATCCCCCTGTTGTCTCCTCCACCCCAGGTGAGGACCACCAGAAGGAAGTTGCTTCTCCACGGAGCAGCTGTCCCAAGGGGTCCAGGGCCTATGCCTCCCACTGCTATGCCTTGTTTACATCACCAAAAACCTGGATGGATGCAGAGGTGAGTGGTTACATGTGGGTTGGGGGTGACAGGGGAAAGTCCCTGTGGGTCTCTATTCCAAGATCGCCTTGGGAATGAGAATTAAGCCTCCATCTTTTAGACAGTCCTTCTTTCCCCCTGCCGTGCCCTCCCCTGGTGAAGTCTCAGGCTCTCCGTCTTTCCCTGCCCTGCACAGCTGGCCTGCCAGAAGCGGCCCTCTGGCCACCTGGTGTCTGTGCTGAGTGCATCTGAGGGATCCTTCGTGTCCTCCCTGGTCAGGAGCATTACGAACAGCAACTCATACATCTGGATTGGGCTACACGACCCCACACAGGTGCGCTGGTTTCCTCCCCTGTCTGCCACCTCTCAGGGCCACAGTCACCCAGGCCCCCTCCCTATTCCCTGTACCTGCCCAGGAAGTACCCCAAGGAGCACTAGAGCTCAGATTCTGAGGGATATTGTGGGGAGGGGAAGGAAATTCCTTGAGACTAGCTGAAGACCTGAATCCTTTTGAGGTCCCTACGCTGCAGTCAAAGTTGACCAGCCTCTTGTCAAGTGGTCAAGTGTTTTACACAGTTCTCACCTGAGGTCCTGTAACTCAGCTCTCTGAGATTCAGGGAGTCTGCACTTACCATTCTGGGAGAATCCTAAATGAAGATAGGATCAATTTTTGTCCCCTATAGAACAGACATTGTCTTGGAGGTTCAGAGACTGATCATTAATGTGCCAACAATTATTGTTTAGGAAGTAACTAACATGTTACTGTGAGTAGTTCCAGAGCCCTTGTGGTTATTGGCTAGGATTTGCCAATAGGAGCAGGCAGTTACAAAGGAGCTTTGTGAAGCAGAAGGCTCTGGATAGCACCTGGAGGAACAGATAACATTCCAGGATGCTGGAGTGGGAATCAGTTGTTAGAGCTTTAGTGGATCCTGCAGAGAGCGCTGCAGTTCCATTCCCCTCACCTGGCTGCCTCCTCTACTCCGCAGGGTGCCGAGCCCAATGCAGGTGGATGGGAATGGAGTAGCTTTGATGTGCTCAACTACGTTAACTGGGAGAGAATTCCTCCTACTACCTCAAATCCTGGATATTGTGGAATCCTGTCCAGAAGCACAGGTGAGAAATCAGAGGAGCCACCTCTTCCCAGCCCTTTCCACCCTTCATCCCCCCTTCCTGGGACTGATCTTTAGGGAATTCTTCTGAGCTAGGAAATGCAATAGTTTGTCTTTTCCCATCTGTCACTCCCCTTTATATTTTTGTCTCCTTCCCTAGCTAAAGATGAGAGTAAGGTTCTATGTCCTAGGCTAGAACCTGAGATGCCTCTTCTTTGAATTCAGACTCAACTCACCCCTTATGTTTTGTGTCTTTTGTCTCGTTAGGATTTCTAAGGTGGAAAGATTATAACTGTGAGACCAGGTTACCCTATGTCTGCAAGTTCAAGAACTAGGCCTACTGGGAATTTGGGAGCCTGAGATTGGTGCGCAACTCATTGTGGACAGTGGGCCAGTGTAAAGACTCATCTTGGAAGGGAATATTTTTCACAGAACTCCCAAATCTGAGCACCTCAATTCTGATTTTCCCTTCTTTTCCCTCCTTATCAACTTCATTCAGGCTCTTCTGTGTGTTCTATGGCCTGGGGGCTCAGAATAATAATAAAATATTTGTTCAATTTTGTTTAAATAATAAAATATTTGTTTGCTTACATGCTGCCGTGTTCTATTCTTACAGTAATTCCCTCTGGAGGAGGCTGGGAGGTTGGGGGTAGGGGACTGAGTCTCATCTTTTCAGTTACACATAGGCTGAAAGGAAAATGAAAACGAAAAGTTGCTTTTTAAAAAAATAAATAAAATCAACAAACCTTTGGCTAGATTAACTAGAAACAGAAAGTAAAATAGCTAATAACCTCAATCAGAAATGATAAAAAAAATAACAAATGCCACATAGATAACAGAGATCATCTCTGAATACTATAAGAAACTCTATGACCAGAAATTTGACAATGTAGAGGAAATGGATCAATACTTGAAATCATATCCTCTCCATACACTTCATAAGGAAGAAATAGATCTGTTGAACAGACCAAATTCAATAACTGAGATTGAAGAAACAATAAAAAATTTCCCAACAAAAAAAATGCCCTGGTCCAGATGGTTTCACACCAGAATTCTATCAAACCTTCAAAGAAGAACTTATACCCATATCGTAGAAAGTATTCCAAAAATTGAGAAAGAAACTTCTCCAAGACATTCCATGAAGCAAACATCACCCTGATAGAAAAACTAGGAAAAGACCCAAGTGAAAAAGAGAATTTCAGACCAATTTCACTAATAAGCATAGATGCAAAAATTCTGAATAAAATCCTAGCCAATAGATTACAGCTACACATTTAAAAAGATCATTCATCATGATGAAGTAGGTTCCATCCCTGGCATGCAAGTCTGTTTTAACATACACAAGTCCATAAATGTAATTCCCCATATCAAGAGAAGCAAAAACAAAGACCGTATGATCCTCTCAATAGATGCAGGAAAAAAGCAAGAATATAGGCATAGGTGGCACATTTCTTAAACTGATTGAAGCCATCTATGACAATCCCACAGCTAATATTATACTGAATAGAGTAAGACAGAAAGCTTTTCCACGTAGAACTGGAACCTGACAAAATTTTTCACTATTGCCACTACTATTTAACATAGTGCTGGAGGTCCTAGCCAATATAATCAGGCAAGAGAAGGAAATAAAGGGCATCCAAAAGGGCACAGAAAGGTCAAATTCTCCCTCTTTGCTGACCATATGATATTATACTTAGAGAACCCCAAAGACTCAACCACAAAACTCTTGGAAGTGATCAAAAAACAGAGCAATTTCTTGGGATATAAAATCAGTGTCCACAAATCAGTAACCTTTGTATATGCCAGTAACAGCCAAGAGAAGCTGATCAAGGACACAAATTCCTTCATAGTAGCTTCAAAAAAAAAATACCTAGGAATATATGTAAGAAAAGAGGTAAAAGACAGAAAATTATTAAACCCTAAGAAAAGAAATAGCAGAAGATATTAACAAATGGTAGAACATACCCTGCTCTAGTCTGGGAAGAATCAACCTTGGGAAAATGTCTATACTACCGAAAGCAATCTACACATTCAATATTAAAATAGCATCATCATACTTTCAAGATTTGGAAAAAGATTTGGAAAAAATAATCCTTCATTTTGTGTGGAACCAGAAGAAACCCTGTATAGCCAAGGCAATTCTTAGTAATAAAAACAAAGCTGGAGGTATCACCCTACCAGACCTTCAGCTATACGGCAAGGCCATAGTGATCGAAACAGCATGGTATTGGCACAAAAATGGAGACATTGATATTTGGAACTGAATAGGAAACCATGAGATGAAACTAACATCGTACAGCCGGCTGATCTTTGATAAACAAAAGAAGAACATACACTGGGAAAAGAATCCCTATTCAATAAGTGCTGGAAGAACTGGATATCCACATGTAAAAGACAGAAACTGGATGTGTACATCTCACCACTTACAAAAATTGATTAAAAAAGATTTAAATCTAAGGCATGAAACAATAAAAAATCCTCAAAAAATGTGGAGAAAATACTGGAAGTTATTGTCCAGGAGAAAGATTTTATGAAGACTTCCATGGCAATTGCAACAATAACAAAAATAAACAAATGGAACTTAATTAAACTGAAATACTTCTTTACAGCTAAGGAAAGCTTCTGTACAGCTAAAGCAAACAGACAACCTTCAGAAAGGGAAAAGAAATTTCATATTATGAATCAGACAAAAATTTGATAATTAGGATCTATAAAGAACTCAAATTAATCAACAAAAAAGACAGGATCTATAAAGAACTCAAATTAATCAACAGAAAAAATCCAACAATCCCATGTATCACGGGGCAAGAAACATGAATAGAACCTTCTCTAAAGAAGACAGACAAATGGCTAACATTGTCCCTAAATATCAATGAAATGCAAATTAAAATTATGCCAGACATCATCTGACCCCAGTGAGAATGGCCTACATCACAAAGTTTCATAACTGCAGATGCTGGTTTGGATGTGGAGAGAAGGGAACACTTTTACATTGCTGGTAGACTGCAAACTAATACAACATTTTTGGATGGAAGTATGGAGAATCCTGAAAGAACTCAAATTAGACCTCCCACTTGATCTTGCAATCCCATTACTAGGCATCTATCCAGAAGAAAAAAAGTCCTTTTATCATAAGGACATTTGCCCTGGACTCTTTATTGTAGCTCAATTTATAATCGCCAAAATGTGGAAACAGCCTAAATGCCCACCAACCCAAGAATGAATTAACAATCTGTGGTATATGTGTGCCATGGAATACTATTCTGCCACTAAAAAAGGTAGAGACTTTACATCTTTTGTATTAACCTGGATGGAGTTGGAATAATTCTTAGTCAAGCATCACAAGAATGGAGAAGCAAGAATCGAATGTACCCAATTCTAATTTGAAGGCATTGGATGAGCTAAAACAAAGGATGGTGGTAGGGGAATGAGCAAGTGGGGAGAGGGGAGGAGGTGGAGTCACTGTCTAAGGCACACCTCTTGTGGGCTGGACAGAATTATAAGAAAGACTTTATCTAACAAATGCAAGCAATATATCTGGTTCTTTGTACCCTCAATGAAACCCAAACAATAACAAATAAATAAATAAATAAATAAATAAATAAATAAATAAATAAATAAATAAAGTAAATAGTAAAATCACATAAATAAAATAAAATAACTTACTCACTGTGTGGTATTCTGTCATAATAGCACAAATGAACTAAAACATTTTGCAATTGGAAGGTGATTGTAGTTTCTCAGATTGCCTTCCCCTCTTTAAATCCATCCTCTGTTTCGATTATCATTCGTACACAAACACACATGTCTGAACTAATTATATTAAAATATTAATATAAATTATTTTTAGTTGGTAGCATTATGGGTGATTGTAATTTTTTTATTTATTCCTATCTATTTTTTTTCAAATTTTCTACAATGAACATACTTTCTGTAAGCAGTAGTTATAATTATATTTTTTCACAGAAAAGCACAATAGCATTTATTTTATAATGCTTTAGAGGACTTTTTTTTAAAAGTCATTTTATGACACTGATGACTATTTTTTTCTCTAAAATCTAAATAATTGTTGTAACACCCTTGCCTTAGCCACTCATCCAGAAGTGCAGAATAATGTAGACTCTTACCAACCTCTGTGAACAAAGGGCCTTCTCTAAGCCATGGGCTTGTTTTGAGCTACCCTTCCTTAATGCTTGCTTTGTCCTTCCCTTCTTTGTCTGGGAACTCTGCGTCAGGTTCCTCTATTTCACGAATGTTTGTGAGATGCATCTTAACTACTAAGCTCTTAAGGTTGAGTAATTGAGTGGTGATCAAAACATGTCTAGCTCCATTTTTGTGTTGCTTGAACACTCATCATCTTTGTATCCTGTCAGCCCCTAGCATAGGTATTAAGCCTTCAAGTAACTGATTTTGATTTGGGAATTTTACCAGTCTATTGGATTTTATTGTCAAAAAAATTATAACAGAATTAACTTAAACCTCACTGTCTCTCATCAGGCAAGATAAATATTTCAGACATTAAAGAGTAGGGTGCCGGCCCCATATGCTGGAGGTGGTGGGTTCAAACCCAGCCCTGGCCAAAAACTGCAAAAAAAAAAAAAAAAAATTTTTTTTTTGACTTTTCCACCTGCTTCCCCCTCCCCACCCCCTAGCACTGATCGGACTCTACCATGCTACATCTGAACTCCAGTCTCCTACAAAGCTAGCAACGCTGCCTTCTCCCTGCAGCCGCCATCATAATTATCTACCCGGACCTCATCCGCCACAATGATATGTTCTCCAACATTTACAGGATCGGAGAGATTGCAGACTGCCTTATGCCTGGAGGTGGAGGGGAAGACGGTCAGTAGGACAGAGTAACATTGATGACTTGCTCATTGGTGGAAATGCTTCCCCTGAAGGACCTGAGGATGAAGGTACTGAAAACACAGTTATCACTGGTGTTGATATTGTCCTGAACCATCACTTGCAGGAAATCAGCTTCACGAAAGAAGCCTACAAGAAGTACATCAAAGATTACATGAAGTCAATCAAAGGCAAACTGGAAGAACAGAGACCAGAAGGAGTAAAACCTTTTATGACAGGGGCTGCAGATCAAACACATCTTGGTTAATTTCAAAACCTACCAGTTCTTTATTGGTGAAAACATGAATCCAGATGGCATGGTTGCTCTCTTGGACTACCGTGAGGACAGTGTGAGCCCATATATCAGTTTCTTTAAGGATGGTTTAGAATTGGAAAAATGTTAACAAATTTGGCAATTACTTTGAATCTATCACCTGTCATCATAACTGGCTGCTGCTTGTCATCCACACAACACGAGGACTTAAGACAAACAGGACTGGTGTCATCTTGAGCTGTTCATTAATTTTGACCATGGTTTATTTGGAGTGGAGGCATTGTTTTTAAGAAAAAATATGTCTTGTAGGTTATTTAAAAATAAAATGCATTTAAACTTATTCTAGAGAATGCCTTTTAGTTTAATACATGTTTAAACTAAATCCATCCTGGAGAAGCTAGAGACTGGCCAGACTAGAAAGCATAAGACTGTTATAAGATAAATTCTATAGTGGAAATCACTCCTGAGACTGGAATATAAAGGAATTAAAAGTTTCAATTCTGAGTTACAGTAAAGGGGGAGACCATGCTCATAGCAGTGCCAGCACTTGAAGAGGAGCCTTAACACATTTCATCACCTACAACAGAAGTAGTAACTGTGGAAGAAATTACCAAGAGAATAAAAAGAGACTAATTCAATCGGAACAAAATATTTTCTTTTAATTTCAGGGAAAAATGTGTTAATGTTGACATCATGCTACATATATTCCTGCTATATCTAAATAAAGTATTACTTTTTTTCCCTAGTAACCAATTTTGAAACCAAGTAAGATGCCAGGTGTCCAACATAACATCAGAATTCACACTTTATCCTTCTGCACTCCCTCATCTCAGTAGTCAGGGTCCTTTGTCATTGCACTGCTACATTATGGGCATTTTAATATACTTTCTCCATTTCTGCTTTCTATAATTCTTTCTTCAGGTATTGATCACATACATGCTTTGTGCCTAGTCCTGTGGCAGGCATTTTACATGCATTATCCCATTAATTTCTCTCAATGATGCCATGAGAGATGATAGTCACTCTTAAGTCTGCCTTACAGATGAAACTCTGAGACTTTCAGAGATATAAGATACTTTTCCAAGGCCTTACAACTGAAACTATAACTGACTCTAGATCTGAGTTCTCAGTGGCTGAATTCTTGCCATTTAACTTCCTAGTGTCCTGGTTCACATGGTGCTGTCATATCTGTTTGTATCTTAATGGATTTCCAGACTGGTTTCGTCCTTGAAAACTTGGTGTATGTCTGTTTTGTCCCATGGGTTCATGCAGACTGTGCCTATTTTCACCCTAAGTCATAGCCTTCAGTAAAGTAACTAAGGAAATAACGACTTGTAAAGTATCTGAAAGCCAGCCCAGCAACTCAATCTCTTTCCAAACACGATTGAAATGAGATGGGATGGTTATTATTATGGATCTACATTTGTATATGGGTGTTTCTGCATTGCTATCACCATCCAACCTCCTTAAATAATAAATTACTCTTGGGGATTATTCTCTTCTCTGAATTTTGGGAGCTCAGAACATGCTAAGAATGAGAAATTTTGGGTTTGGGTAACAAAGGATTGGGGGAGGGGAAGAGGAGTTAAATTCAGTTTCACATACTAAGCTCTCTAAGGTAGAACTAGGTTACTCCAGTAAGAAATACGCTTTTGCTTCTTTTTTTTGTGTGTGTGTGTGGGGTGGTTCTTTTTAAAAGTTGCTATCAGTGACATCCAATGCCATTGCATAATACTAAAGTAAAATATCAGATTAATTAAAAAAATGGGGTCTGTCTAATTGTTCTGCAAATTAACAATTTCAAGTTATATTCAATGTAACTTGGCTTTATAAAGATTTAAACAGAAAAGGTGATTCTATGGAATAGTGATCTTTTCAAGTTGCTACTTGTGCTATGCAGAGAAAGCCTACCTATTCATCAACTTGGCTTATTTGACCCAAATGAGGTGAATGGAAAAGATATATATTCTTAACCCATGACACTACCACCTGCCACTTGTCTTGTCACCTGTCACCTCCAGGTCACAGTGTTGAACTGCTCTGTAGCATAAGCTGAAAAGGAAGTCAGAAAAGCTTTACCTACTGCAAAATGTGATTTTATTTAAAGCTCTATAACCATGGTCTTGATGGGGGGGTGTTCAACATGACTGGCAGCAGCACAGCCAGCCGTCACCTTTAAATTTTGGAGGTAGAAGAGGAGGAACAAGTCTTTGAATTTATGGCTCATTTTCAGTTCTAGTCACAGGTAGTTTCTCACATCATAGTCTAGACTTATGTACAGAGCTGTGTGTATGAGCATGACCATACCAATTGTTAAAATAGTGCAATATTTCCATACTGGTTGATAATGACTGCACTCAGCCTCCAGAGTAATGTCCCTGCAGTCAAAAGATCTATTCTCATATCCCAAAAGGTTTCCACAATCTGGCAATAAAAGAAATAACCCTGACACAGAAGGATTCTTCTGGAACTTCGCACCAATACCAAAGACTGTGCCATTCTATTGTTAAATATTTTCAATATTGCTCCAAAATGGGAAATGGAGAATTTGAATGGGCTGACTTTTATGCAGAATCAATTTAATAAATATCATTTTATCGGATGCTTTGGTTTTTTTCTGGTTTTTGGTTTTTTTACAAAACTGAAATGGTAGATTTTATCTACTATGGGTCTTCATCTTGCATTGCAGGATTAATATGATCAATACTTTAATTTCTTAAGAGTACTTTTTTCTGCAAATGTATTTTATTTTTTCAAGAAAAAACCCTCTTTTTTTTTTAATGAGGCTGAAAGAATATATTGCACTGTAGTTCTCTTTTTGCTTTGTCTTTTAGGGTTTCTAGCCCTAAAATTAACACTCAGTTAAAGAATAAAATGACATAATTTTATAATTTTGATATGTCTGTCTTTCCTCTTAAATAGCTGATCTACTAATTTTACAATTGTATTTATTTAATATTATTTAATTTTAGAAGCTGCATTAAAAGAAAATCAGGGGTGTGGGTATAGTTTGTTAAAAACATATCTAAATAGAGCATGTTTTGTGCTTAGCTGTGCTGGGTGTCTTGAACAGGGTGAACTGCAGGGATGCCCTCATTCTACAGTCTTCTCCAAAATTACTTTCATGTCTGTGCAGTGATTCTTCTAAAGTAAAAACTGGGATCTCTTACGATTAAAATGTTTAAAACTCATTTAATTGTACATATTCCTATTTAAGAGTCTTCTCCTGTGTTATGCTATTATGGAGAAGGCATGCTGCAAAAATGCAGGCTGTTAGAGGTCACAAGATAGAAAAAATATGGTCTTCAACTAGTATGTGATACTGAAAGAGTTAGTGTAATCTTAGAGTTGGCCTTGCTAGCTCTAAGGAAAGAAACTCTTGAAATTATCTGTCACATCATCATTATTATTTTATGATTTGCCTTATGTATTGAATTACTCTGTTTAAGATGTGGATTATTGAATATTCCTGTAGATGTAGTTTTAGATATTCACTTAGTTCATAGACAATTATGATCTTTCCAACTGCTTTCTTCCCTAACTTCATTGTAGCCATTTCACAATGGATGATTATTTTGTAGAATTAGTGAAGGCAGAAAGGATTTAATTTCCAAACACTCATTTTTGCTGATGGTGGCTATAACTATGACAAATGTTAAATTTTAAGAAGATGGATTGGAGTGAATTCAAGTTTTAAATTGTGCATGTCATTTTCAAGAGCATTCTCTTTTTGCCCTTTGTACCGTGGATGGTAGGTCAAAATACAAACAAAACTTATTTGAATATAGTCTATGTATGGATATAGTCAACTGTCTGTGCATTCTGTGAGTTTGAAGACAATGTGCATTTATCTTGGTGATTCTCATTTTTTGTTCAAGATTTTATACATGATGTGTGCTCAGTGAATGTTTAACAAATTTTATTATAAGCTGTGCATTGTGTGCTTAGCTCATTGGAAAATAACTAGGTCCCTTTCTTTTCCTTACAATTTCTGTGTGTTTTAAATCTCTTATTTAAAGTTCTGCCATGCTGCCAATCAGATGAATAATTATTATCACCCATCTGTTCTACCTTTTCAATTACCCAATTAATCAATAATATATTACTTACTGTGTGCCAAGCACATTTTCAAAATAATACATAGATAAGTAAGACATTTTTCTTCCAATAAATATGCCTACTTTTAATATGTTACATGAAAAGACAGGAGAAGTAACTAAATATTTATCTCTGTAATGTTGTAAACTAAAATCTAAATTTCTATGCGAACAGAGAAGAGGGACTCATCAGATTTGTACTCAGAAATTTAGGAAAGTCTTCACAGAGAGTGGTAGATATTTGGGCTGTAACTCACCTGATGAAGGTGGGTTTCTTGGGCAAAAGACTATTTGAAGTGGTCAAGGGAGCAGGAAAGGAGCACCTGCCTTGTTCAGTAATCTTGCTTGATGAAGAAATATAGAGGTATTCATCTTGTATTGTAGGGAGAGGTAAAGGATAAAAGGTTGGTGAGATGCTATTATAAGGAGCCTTTCATACCATGTAAGGAACTTTGGGTTTTATTCTATAGGTAAAGGACCACTAACAGAGGAGACTGGCTGAGCATCTGTAATAACTATCAACTCAGATTGCTGTGTGTGGACCAGTGAGAACAGGGAAGCACTTCATTTTGATTTTTCTTTGCAGCTCACCTCACCCATGGACTCCGTCCTGTGTGATTATGGAGAAGTCATGCTACAGAAATGTGGTGACTTAAGAGGCTAAAAGACAAAAGCAGTATGTTCTTCAACTACTATGTGTTACTAAAAGAGTTTCATTTTAAATAACTTGAATAATATTCATGACTAAACACTGAAACCCTATGCTACTATTTAGTTAAAAATATGATATTCATTCCTTTTCCATTTTAGATTATAATGGAAACATTGACTTGTGTATACTATGCCACAAATTTAACTCACACCTACAAAGTATTCACACTTGGCTTTTGTGACATCTGTTGAGAAATTTAAATTATCCCTTGGTAAAGATCATTAAGATAGGTAAAGGCAAATCTGTGTAGAAAAATGGAAAGGAACTGAACTGGGCAGCTGTGGGAGAAAAATTATAAATCACCCATTTATGTCAGAAGAAAGTGCCTACTTTTGTATTGTTGGTATGTCACGTAGTTCAGATCTGAAATACAAAGCTAATCATTTTTCTTTATATATAGCATCCGTCTATGAAAGACTCTAACAGCATTTATGCAATGGTTCCTCACAATATCTCAGTGGACAAAGGGAAAGCCTGTGATGGTAATTTATAGTTGAGGAGCAGGCAGTGGTTTCCGAAAAAGCACCAGAAAGGGTGAAGCATCACCTGTTAGGAATTTGGTGCAACAAGCAGGAAAGACCAGAGACAAGTTCACTGCAGGTGGCTGAGTTGCAGAAGGCAATGTACTATGTGAAAATAGCCTAGAAGTGTTATCAGAGGTGTAGAATGGATAAATCTAAGATGACTGGCATTTCTGCCTTTTTTGAAGTGAAACATATAAGAAGTAAATTATCTTCTAATTGAAAAAGAAGTTACCAATTTTTCCAGCCTGACACTTTGTCCACTGCATTCCATTGCATTCTATTTTTCTTTGTTTTACTTGATATGTTTGCAATAGAAATTACTGTATTTTTCTTTTGCTTTATAAAAGGATAAGACCAATTTCAAATAAATTGCAAATTCATTACCCCAATATTAAGTCATCATTGCATTCACTTAAATAAAAAATGAAGGAAGCTGTGAGAGAGACTTATGACTTACCTGATATTCAGTAAAAGTCTCATTGTATTCAGGAAAGAAAAGTATCATTTTACATGATCTCTCCCAAAGAAAGATAGACAGAATTTTTCTAGAGCATTTGCATGAGTAAAGCAATTAGCAGTAGGTCCACTGTGAAACAGATTAATAGATAATTAATTAATAGATAATTAATAGCTGAATTATTTTATTCTCCTGTGGTTCCTTGTATCTATATGTATGTGATGGTAGAAAGAGGTACCTCATTATATTAATTATATGCACTATTGAATAAGGATCTGTTTCAAGTACTCTGTTGAATTCTGGACATATGAATTTTAGATAAATTTTTTCCCTAAACACTCATAGATATTATCATTGTTCCCATCATATAGAAGAAAAATAAAGTTTGAAGCACAGAGCTTACTTACCTTTAGAGCACATGGCCGCTGATGGGCAGGGTCGAGATTCGTTCCAGTGCAGCCGGCCTCAGAGCGTAGGAGTTCAGCCACAGCTCCATAGTTCCTCACATCCCAGCTTGACCTCTCTGGGGCTGGGGAGAACAGAAGAGGTATTGGTTCCTTTCAGAAGACAGAAGCTTCTAGCTTTGGGCACAGCGGTGGGTGGAGATGGCTCAGGTGTCATGCTAAGTGAGCACCAAGGACATCTGCCCTAGACTGCTGGGGGTAGCACTGCCCCAGCACGGTGTCATGCCAGGATGAGGTCAGGAGCAGGAGGCTGTGTGGCCAACAGTGTTGACAAGGCAAGTGGGGAGAATTAATGATGTCTCAGGGTGTTTCTAGCCTTATAGTGACTGGAGTGGCTGGGACTCCAAACATGGTGCCACAGGGTCTCAGCCAGAAGAACCCACTCTTGTCAGTGTCGCCACTTTGCGTTATCTATGCCCCTTTTCCTGGCAGAGCAACCTAAGAGGATGGAATTGACTCCAGAGAGGCTGAGATGCCAGTGGAGAAGCTTAAGCCACCTGCTGCCATTTCACCTGAGTGCTACTCTGGCTAGTCCAGGTAGGGAACATGTAGTGTGGGGGAGGAATCTATCATATTGATCGACTCTACTTCACGTAAAGTACAACAAACACCCAGACCAGGGGTGGAGTGAAAGAAGAAGAGCAGTCAGATGTGCGGGGAGTTTGGGATCCTAAAGGAATTTTGAATTGTAAGAGCCGGGACAGAAAAGATATGCCAGACTCCGCTATCAGACTCACTCCTCCCCAATCCATCTTCCACTCTGAGGTCAGAATGATGTTTTAAAAATTTAAGTCATAGGTGACTCTTCATTAAAGTTAACTGCAGAATAAAACCCCTACTGTTGGGGAGATCGTGGATGGGCTCCAGGGACCAAGTTCATTTCTACTTTTCCAGCCTGGGCTCCAGTCACAGACCCGGAGTTTACTAAATGAGTATTTTGCTATTCTATTTCATTTGTCTCCTACAGGTGAATCCGAGAGCCCCCAGAATAGACTCCATAGTAAAAATTCTACTCGTCTTTCTCAGAATAGCTTAAATTGTATCTCCTTTGGCAAGTCTTTCTGATTTTCATATTTTATATAGCCACATGCAACAAGAAAGGACTTTGAACATGTTGTCCTCACGGTTTTAAAGTAGTCTTTCAAAATCCAAATGTATTCTTGTTCTTTTCTGCCTTTAAACATTCGCTGGCTCTCCTTTCTTTAGAGGGCAAGGAAGAACTTCACCCCATATGAAAACCAGCTTCATTTAAAATGGTAAATACTTGGCTCAGATAATTGTATCTTTGATAAATTTTCTTTTAAAAGTATCTACACGTGTAATACAGGTTTGAGGAAAGAAATTGCTAAATTTTGGGTAAATTGCTGGGTAAATTCAACATTTTCTGAGGCATTCATGTATGGAAACCCTGGCAAACAATAACACCAGGTGATGTTGGATATTGTTTACAGCTGGTGAGTGGCATCCTGGAAGGAAAAAATAAAGTCCTTATTAGCAAGAAAATAGAAGGCTAATTAGTTTTATAATTATATCCAGTTTTTATATAAAATAAGCACATTTTCATGAACTGATCAAGATTTGTTTTTTTTTGTTGTTGAGAAAATATGACTCTTCTGCTTCCTTAGCTGGAGTGAAAAATGCTTTTTCTTTGTTTTTTCTTTTCTCCTCGTGTAATGGTAGGAAAGTTCTCCAGCCCCAGCTTGGAAGCTGACACATAATTGCATCCTTGCCAGTCAATCCCTTTTCTCTTGCAGAGCCATTTCTTTGTGAAATGACTCATCATTTTTTAGGTAAATTGGTTTTAAATGAAAATGTTTAACTAAAAGATTTGCTCTGCATATTATGACAGCTATTATAAATATGGGTGTCCAGGTTGTGCCATCTTCTTATAATTGTTTTACTTTTCAGGTTCATTATTGAGATTATAATTCTTAATATCTTCCTGTAACACAAGTGTGCACTTGAAGTTTTTAGAAAAGCTTTTGGATGAAGAATTAATGTAAAATTATGAAAAGGAGCATCGAATTATAGGTGATGAGGTCTGCACTCTGGTTCCAGATCCTTCAACATTAAGTGACACGCAAAGCAGGCCGAGCTCTCCTGGCCTCAGTTTCCTCACTTGTCATTTGGAAGTTAATAGAAAATATGTGTAAGAGTTTGCTAGAACCACCGTAGCAAATGACTGCAAACTGGCTGGCTTCGATAGGACTGTATGGCCTCACAGTTGCAGAGGCCTGAAGTTGAAAATCAAGGTGCCAGCAGAACTGGGTCCTTCTGTGGGCTGTGGGGGAGGGTCTGTTCCAGACCTTTCTCTTTGCCTTGCATGTGACCGTCTTCTGTTTCTTCACATTGCCTTCATTTTGAGTGTGCCCAACTCTTTTCCCTGAATTTTCTCCTTTTTAGAAGGACACCAGTCACGTGGTGCAAGGGCCCACTCTGATGACCTCATTTTAACTCGATCACTGTGTGAAAATACTGTCTCCAAAATGCAGCCACTTCCTGAGGGGCTGGGCATTAGAACCCTGACTTTTCTTTTTGAGGGGGAGGGAGGAGTGCACCCATAACAATGTCCAGCCTCTTTCTTTTCAGGCTGAGCATTTTGTCAAGGTCGTTTATGGGCTCGTCGGTACCCATCCGGTTGTCAGTGACAGAAACACAAATGTACCTGGTTTGGGGATAAAATGAAGAATTTGCTCACAGGGAGCATGGAATGACAGAGACGCAGCCCAGGCTCTTACACGCTGGCAGCCTCTGTCTCCATTTGTTCAGCTCTGCTTGGTTTCAGCTTTATTTTCTTTCCTTATTGATTGGCTTCCCACATAACAAAAGGGCTGTGGCATCTTACAAGTCCTCTGAGGGTGGGCACGGGGAAGGAGAGGCCTGCGTGACTTCACTGGCTGCAGGGCTGTGTCTGAGGGCCCAGACTCGATCAGGTGCTCCCCAGACCAGGCCCCCAGAGGGGCCTCAGGTGAGAATTTGGCAGCTGTGAGTCCACCCACTCCCAAGATTAGGTGGGAAGGGGGTAGGTATTTCCCAGGGGACTTAAACTACAGTTCATGCTATTTAAAAATGTGTTTTCTTCCTCATTATCTGTGCAAGTATGATACAGGACTTGCTCAGATATCTGCCTTCTTGGCACAGACAGGAGGTTTACACATTGTAAAAATCTTGGCTGTAAGGCTGAAATGAGCAGGAATTTGGAACAGTGTGTTGAGCACAGAGTAGAGGGTGAGGCTGTGACAAGAGACAACATGAAGAAGGAAATTGCAAGGGGGATCTGGAGCTTAGGGACCTGGCTCGTGTGTGTGCAAGTCCTGAGAGCCTCACCCTTGTGCCTCAAGACGGGAGTTGCACTGGCTGAGGGGTGCTCAGGACACAGGTGCAGGGTGCGCTATCTGAAGGGCACCCCGGTTTGATAAAGGGCAGTGGTGCTTCCTGTGCTCACGTGATTTGACACTGTAGTGGGTTAAGTATTGTCCACCCAACCCGCCCAACTTCGCATCCACATGGAACTTGTAATGTGATATTGTTTGGAAATAGGAGCTTTGCAAAACTAATTAAGTTCAGGAGAGGTCTTATTGGATTCTGCTCAGCTGTAGTTAGGGACTTAGGCTAGAGGAAGAATGGGGAGATTTGGAGACACGCATACAAGGAAAGTGCCAGTGGAGAAATGAGAGCGACAGCCTGAAGCCAAGAGAAGGCGAGCATCACCCCAACCGCCAGACGCGGGAGCAAACCAGGAAGGGTCCTTCCCCCGAGTCTTTGAAGGGAGCATGGCCCTACAGACACCTTAATGTTTTGGACTTCTAATTTCCAGATGTGTGAGAGGATTTATTTCCTTTGTTTTAAGCAACTCTATTTGTGGTGCTTTGTTGTGGCAGCCCTAGGAGAGTGCTGCGGACATTGTACTTGAACTTGGAGTAAGAACACGTGAGTACAGATGTGAGTCCTCAGAGGCTTACAACTTACTTCAAAAGTCAAGCGTTATGCCACTCAAACAACCAAAATCCATAATTAAATTTCCGAATTGAAGGTGATGCACCTTGAGAAATCTGTCTTTAGGGTCCTGCTCTATCGCACTCAGAGAGAGTTCCTGTTCTTTACCTACATGTTGTAAAACATCTAAACTTTCGATGTGGAAAACCAGACATTGTTTAAAGAGGAAAACCTCTATGAATGGGATTTACTAAAAAGATCTTTCTCTGAGAGTTCAAAAGAAGCCATTAAGTAACACACAAATAATACAGCCCTGTCTACCTCGCTCTGTATTTTTGTTTTTCTACAGCACTTAGTCTTCTCTTTTTTCTAGAGTATTGCCTGATTTGGATGAAAAATATTAATTCCCTCTACTGAAATGCTTCAAATTGCTTTTCCAAATGTCAGGGGTATTGGGCTTTTTCTGGGAAAAAAAATTGCTGTCAGAGAGGCAGTTTGCAGATCAAATGGATAGCAGAAACCAGGATGCTATTATTAGCTGTCGAGAGGCAGTGAGTTTGCAGGTTACATAAGTGAGCGAGATGGGAGCATTCTGGGAATGAGGAGAGAAATGGAAAATTGATCAGGAAGGAAGATCTGGGCTGTTTTTTCATTACCTGTTTTTTTTTTTCCATCAAAAAAAGAAAAAAAACATAGCCCAGAATCGTGCTCTGGTCTTTCTGTGGTCCTACTATTATTTGAATTCAATTGACCAAAGAATAGTATTATCTTTATTTAATGGTATTTAATAGTATTATCTTTATCCTGAGTTCAGGTCAGCGGCCACAAGTGAAAAGTAAAAAGTCAGGCACCCCATTATGGAAATGTTATTTCTGTTGCACCCTGCCGGTGATGGGTCACAGCTTGTGGAAGCGTAGACAGCCCTTTCCTAAGTTTCTGTCTGTTTCTTCACAGTTCATAATAATCTGACTGCTGTCTGCCTTATCTTTTCTAATTAGATTATTTGGCGTGTGAAAAGGTAGAGCTGTTTTAATTCTGGTCCGTCTTATTTTTCTTTACATTTCCCTCTTTTTTGTCGTTGTTGATTTTTTATTCAGCAGCTGGTCTGGGACTTCTGTGGGTAATTCCTAACCCTTGGCCATGGCTTACTTAGTCCTTCATTTCTGGCAGAATCTTTCCTGATGCTTGTCAGCTTCCATTTTACTCTCTGTGTTTTCTTAGTATATAAAGCTCGACCATCACTCATTGTCCTTTGAAGATAATGTTAGTCGTGAGCCTGGAATGACTGGAACAAAGTTGCAATAAATGACCCTATCCAAATGCAGCAAAGAGTATGCGTGGGCCACAGCCGATAACCGGTGCGTGCAGACAGTATCGGTAACAGCTGTCAGCTCCCAGCAACTGTCAGCACCCAGAACTGCCACAGGCAACTCCTCATAATAGAACTTTTGCAGGGAATAGTTTCTTTCCAATGACATTGCTTTTAACAGCCTCCAAACATTCTTCCTCCGTGTGCACTCCACCTCCAATCAAAAACCGAAACTCCAAATCAACACTCTGAGATGCTTTTTTTGCAAACAGCTCCATTCTTAATCTCCTGAAAATCAGCGTTTCAAATCTTCAGTGGGAATAGAATCAGAGCAGCAGTGTCTAAAGAAGGTTTTCGCTGTGTGCTTTCCTCAGATCACACTGCTGTGCTTGTTCACGTCATGAAGGACAGAGCCGGGCGAGGTGAGGCACATGTGGAAATGAAGGCGCGCTCACAATCGGACTCCCGGAAAGGGGCTAGAGAGAGCCTGAGAAAATTCCTGGGATACTGACTTTGATGCTGCTGCCTTCCAGTTAAATGTCACAGAGTAACCCTGGCGGCTTGCTGTTTTCAGCTGCAGGGTTTCAGCAGTGCACTATGTTTAATTGCACACATCAGTCTAGCATTTTCTGACACATGCACGATGTTTTGGGGTCAGGCAAGTTCAAGAGTCTTTGCCTTAAAAAAAGGGGATGTGTTCATAGGTGTTTTAATTTTGGAAAATCATTTAGGTCGGATGAAAGAAGATTGAGCTCACTGTCAAATAAATATTAAGTGGTACAGTAGCACAGAGATAAGTACAGCAAGTGACAGGTAAGGTGCAGGCACATATATAGCATAGATCTGCTGTCCTCGGTGACTGGGCCCTCCTCCGCAGAGAAGGTGCAGGAGGGCAGAAGCACCTCCGTGGTGTTCTTTTAACTTCCCAGCAATGACTTCCCATGAAAATCATCTGAAAGCGAACCTTTTAAACATTATTATATCACACCGATCATCGATCCCAAACCTTCCAGTGGCATCCCATCTTCTTCACCCTCATAATGACCCAAAGGTTTGACATTATTCCTGCCCCATCCTATCCCTCACCTTCATTCATGCTGATACAGCTACATTGACCTTGGTTTTCTTGAAACACACAAAGAATGCCCCCACCGCAGGGCCCTTGTAACTATTGTTCCCTCAACTCAGGATGATCCTTGCCCAGGTGAGCACACTGCAATCTCTCCCATTTTATGTGAATCTACTCACAGAGGCCTTGTCTGAGCCTGTGTTGAGAACGACCTGTGTTTCCTGTCACATTCACCCTCACTTTGATGTCCGTACAGTACGTTATGGTACAGAACATACACATATAAGCAGTTTCCACTCTGTCTCCCTCATTGGAATGAAAGCACCATATTCTCTTGAAGGCTTAATCTCCAGTGTGTAGAGCACAGCCTGACACATAACTGGTGAGATAAAGAAGATTGTCGTGTTATTGTCATGGTTATCTTATGCTGTATGGCAAAAGAAAGTTTGCAGAGGGAATAGCAGTTGCTAACCAGCTGACTTTGAAATAGAAAGATGATTCTGGATTATGTGGGTGAGACCAACACAATCACATGGGCTCCCAAAATGGAAGAGGGGATTAGAAGAGTCCAGAGTCAGAAAGAGAGGGAGAGATGACCAGGGAAGAAAGCCAGAAGGACATGCGGTGTTACTGGGGGCAGAGGAAGGGTCACAGGCCAGGGTCACTCTAGGAGCTGAGAGCAGCTCTCAGCCGACAGCTGGCAGGGCAGCGGGAACTGAATCCTTCCAACAACCCTATTAAACAGGAAATGGATTCTCCTCTACAACCTGCAGAAAGGACGGCAGCCTGCATTCTGGTGGGCCCTCTGCATTCTGGCCTGTGAAACTCTAGGAGAGACCCAGCTGAGCTCACTAGGTTCTTAACTTAAGAAATCTATGAGATAATTGATTTATACTTGTTTTATGCAGGGAAGGATAAAGAAAAAAAGCAAAGAAGCATAAAATTACCTAAAGAATATTTTAGGCTTTGAGATTTAATATCCAGAAGAGAAAGGGTTAAAGGTTCCTTAAACTATCAGTTATTACATGAAAGAAATACAAAGTAAGGGTGTACATAGGTCTAAACTGGAATAGGTTTCAAATAAAAGTTGCTGTGGGAAACATGTGGCCTCTCTCTCTCTTTTTTTTAAGGAGATATTGGTTAATGTTGAATTCTCAATTCTATTATTTGCACACTTGACCTGTCAAGTCATCTAAGGTTGAGATGATAAGAGGATCTACCTCAAAAGTGGTGAAGGACCACAGACACATTGTATATAAAAACAAAATTGAACATGGCAAAAAAATTTACAAACAATGAGTGGTTAAAATATAACTCAACTGCCTTGAGTACACTGGAACTATCCTTAGAAGAGTTCGTCTATTACAATCATTCTGAGATGAGTTTATTTTTTCAGAAGTTCATCTTTCCCCTAAAACCCCTTGGTTTGGTCCTCACGCATATGAAACAACATACTTTATCACTATACACATACTGAAAATGGGACTGTTCTCCCCCCTTGATTCATGTGAGAGTGAGAAGCTAGCTCAAAATATTTATGGCATATTTAAGGCTGATTAATTTTATGATCCAGCAAACCTGATCTGTTTCACAGTTTCTAAGATGTACATTATTAAGATGTAAAGGTCTTGGAATGAAATTATTTTGTATCTTCATGTTTGTGTATGAACAAGTATAAGAAATGACACTTTGCTGGGTGAGCTGCAGCTCAGGCTCAGCTGCCCGGGTGCCTTGCTGGGTGGGGAATTGGGGTGTGTGGGAAGGTTCAACTTTTGGCTTAACAATTGGGGTACATATATCAAGGCTTTTGTTTTATAATTGGCAAAAGAGAATATAGTCTGCTTGGGTACAGAGGCTGGGTGGGGAGGGATAGGTGGATTCCATGGCTTGGACGGCACAGCTTCTTGTTTCTGGCAGCCATCGGACCCAGGCTAATCGGAGCAGTGAAGGTTGG
Organism: Arctocebus calabarensis; assembly: GCA_963573935.1. NCBI lineage: Eukaryota > Metazoa > Chordata > Mammalia > Primates > Lorisidae > Arctocebus > Arctocebus calabarensis. The sequence continues at coordinate 6,080 of CAUYON010037876.1, read as the reverse complement.
GCTGTTGGCATTGTTTCTGCAGGAGGATTGTGAGCCTCTCAGTACAATCCAGTAAGAAAGTGATACAAAGTGGGAGAGGCCGTTATTCTTGCTACTTTTTATTATTATTATTTTTAGAGACAGAGTCTTACTCTGTCACCCTCGGTAGAGTGCTGTGGCGTCACAGCTCACAGCAACTTCCAGCTCTTGGGCTTAGGCCCAAGAGATTCTCTTGCCTCCACTTCCCAAGTAGCTGCCCGCCATAATGCCTGGCTATTTTTTTGTTGCAGTTTGGCCAGGGCTGAGTTTGAACCCACCACCCTCGGTATATGGGGCCGGTGCCCTACCCACTGAGCCACAGGCACTGCTCTCTTGCCACTTTTTAATGAGACTCTGATGTTGGATGAACCTCTGGACACCAAATATAAGCAAGCAGGTTTGTCCCTGGGATCTCCATGTACTGCGGAGGGGCAGACCCAAGGCGGCTTTCAGGAGTTTCTGGAGAAAAGGTGATTGCACGCCATCTGCTCCTGTAGACCCACAGCAAGCTTCTCTATGTGGTAGAGAAAGTATCTTAGAGTTCACAACTAGGAGAAGGAAGAAGTAAAATGAGACGGATGCAGGCGAGGAAACACCACAAAGAAGTCGCAAACAGTAAACTGAATCAGCACAGAGCAACACAGATCGAGTTTAAAAAGAGTGCTGAAAGTTATAAATAGAATAAAATCCGTAGCTTGTTATCATTTCTGGAACTAAAACATTGCATATAATGAAGAGAAAAACATGCCCCCAGGAATATACCAAGCACAGTGGCAGCCGTGGTGAGAAGGCAGAGAGAGTCGGGGACAGAAGCCCCAAAAGCCAGTGTGCAATGATGTCACCATTATAAAGTCCACTTGTAAAATTGGGTCTAGCTGCGTACATCTGGCCTCCGGTCATTCGATTATAATGTAACTAAGTTCTTTGAAAATCATCTACTGTCTCCTCTTCATTTATGTACATATTTCCTTCATTGGCTTACCATATATGGAGGATTTTAAAAGGTAGAGATCAGAAAATTGATAAAACACTAGGATAACAACAAGTACTTATTGATATATAACTTGGCAGCTTTGATTTCGACACATAGTAATTAGTTGATAGTCTAGTATCTGAAAAGTATTGATGATCTATAAATATAAAATGACATATATATAATGACATCTATACAGTGATATCAATATATATATAATTTTTAAACCATGCAAGAAATTTGGAGAATCTTTGTGAATATAGGCAGATTTAAGAGGTAAGAAGTGTTCTGTTTCTAGGAACACCATAGTGTCTCCTTTTCACGATTTACATACAGTGCCTGGGGTTTATGCAAACAAGATCTGTCTCCTTATCAATGTCTTTTTAAGCCCTCTTGGGCTTGCTTCTTAGGGCCAGGGCTGACAGGAAAGGGAGAGAGCGTGTCTATCTTCTACCTTGCTTAATTTGGGTTTTATTATTTCTGTCCAATTAAGAGGGTTTTTTGGATACACAGGAAGCTGACTAAAATTGGGGAATCACTCTGGCGTGCAGAGTGAAGTTTCCCTGCCCATCATGTGTGCTTTACTTTCTGTGGTAGACAGAATAATGGCTCCTAAAGTTGCTCACATCTTAATCCCTGGCACCTGACAAAAGAGAATTAAGGCATTACTACAATGGATTAGGGTTGCTAATCAATGGAATTAAGATAGGGAGATTCCTCTGGATTTAGTAGATGAGCTCAATGTAATTATAAGGGCCTTAAAGGTGGAGGAGGTGGGCAGACTTTGAAATCAGAGGGAACAAGTCAGATCTGTCCAGTGTAGAACACAAATGTCTTCACATAATAATCAAGTAAATGAGATGAAAGCTATGTTGATTGGTTTGGTGTAAGCACGTCAGATTGTATAAAAAATCAACACATTGTACCCCACACATGCATACATGTATTCATGATCTATGTGTATATGACTTAATAAAGAAAAAAAAAAGATAGAAATCGGAGAAATGACCAGAGATGAGGGACAACCATGAGCCAAGGGATGGGGGTAGCCTCAAGCAACTAGAAAAGGTAAGGGAATCTATTCTCCCCTGGAAACTCCAGGGAAGGATGTGTTCTTGCTGAAATCTTGCCTTTTTCCCAGGGAGACCTGTGTCAGACATCTGAATTACAGAACTGTAAGATAATAAAAGTGTGTCATTCTAAGCCTCTAACTTTGTGCAAATGTATTATGGCATCAGAGGAAAATCGATGCAATCTCCGTGTGTGTGTGTGTGTGTGTGTTGTTTTATAGACAATCACATGCCTATATCATGCTATGTCCTAAAATTTAGGCTGACAGTACTTGGTGAGGTTATTATTTCTCTTTTTCTAGGGTGCACTTGTTTTTGGAAACCATTAATTTTTGAATTCAAAGGTAGTTTTCAGATTAAACTGTTAGAAAAATAGAGAACACTTAGTTATTCTATGATGAAATGAGAAAAAAAGGGATGTAAAATATTAATATTTCATGAAAAGAAAAAACCTCAGGCTAGTCTCAGTAATTAGAAAAAAATACTTTAAAAGACAATTAACATTTTATTTTAAATGTATTCTAAAGTTTGAGTCAACACTGAGTCAATTCCGTTTACATAATAGCCAAAATAAGTTCTGTTTAGCGGCTAGGTTAAAAAGCTTTTGTAACCATGGTATTAAATAAATGCATGAATAATAGCACAGATTGGTTATAAGAAAGGTATTTTTTGGAGAAGAGATTATCCAAAGATGACAATATGAGCTTCCCAAGAAATGGTTCCTGTTATACATTTTTTTTTAGTGCAACAGTTTTTATTTAATTGGATTGTGTGTATTTGTGTGTACCTATGTATTATAATGAAAGCTTTGGACTAGTGAATGTAATTGTAGAAGGTATTTTAGGTGACGAGTATTCTTTTGGCTGAATACTAGAGGATTATGCTAACTAAAAAGCATAGCTGTGGGCAATTTGATCTACCTGTGCTCTGACAGTCATTTTGAAAATATACAATAAGCATTCTGGGTGAATGTTTTTGTCATAAAATGATTTTTGTTCTTCTGGGTAGATACCTAGTCATGGGATTACAAGATCAAATGGAAGGTCAACTTTTTGTTCTTTGAGAATTCTCCACACGTCTTTCCATAAAGGTTATATTAATAAGTTGTGGAAGCAACCCAAATGCCCATCAACTCGTGAAAGGATTAACAAACTGTAGCACATGTATACCATGGAATACTCTTCAGCCATAAGAAAAGATGGAGACTTTAAATCTTTTGTTTATCTAGATGGAATTGAAACACATTCTTCTTAGTAAAGTAGCTCAAGAATGGAAAAAAAATATCCAATGTACTGAATACTAATATGAAACTAATATGTAAACAATTACATGCCCACTCGAATGATAAAACACAAATGTTTTCTAGCAAGGGAGAGGGGTGAAGAGGGGCAAGGCCATTGGCAGGAGGAGGGAAGGCAATCGCCAGGATGTCACCTCCTGTGTACAAGATGCGGGTGTTCAGCACGCCCTCTGGATGAGGGACTCTTCTACAACTTGAACTTTACCTTAGAAGTGAGAACAATGTAACCTAAAAATTTGTATTTTCATGTTATTTGAAAGAAAAAGAAGAAAAAGGAAAAGAAAAATGATAACCTGGCATAAGTAGTGTGAGGAGACCCAACCAGGCAGGCTTCCATGGGCAAAGAAAGATTTAGTTGGTCTTTTCTAAGTTACTGTTGAAGAATCCAGTAATGGAGAAAAATTGGAAAACATTAAGATGCCTAAAACTTTCCAAAGATTAGAAAATAGAATGTGATATTTAAGGAGAGTCATGTTTTAACACAAGCTGTGGAGAAATAGAGCAATGCAGTGCTGAGAATTTCTCTCCAGACTTGGACCTGTTTTGAGAGGTTTAAGTGTATGTGTGTGTTCATAGTATTGAACCATGGCTAAATTAATAATTAGCAACCCCCCTGCTGAAAACTGAAGGGGGTGCTTTTAGTTTCCTTTCACAAATTAGCAAGTTGATTTGGAGGTTTTTCAGAATCTTTCTTTTTTAAGCAAAATTATTTTATTACACTATTTTCTCAACTTCTTACTTCTTACAAAATTACATATACAAATTGCATAATGGAAAGCTGTGTGTCTGGTGTAAAGGAGCCGTAGAATTTACTTAGGGTCCAATAATTTCAAATAATCCCTAATGCTATATGTGTGTTCTCTGAAATATTTAGGTATTGTTTGATGCCTTAGGAACACAGTCTCAGCATCATTCATTCCCCTTAGAAAATAACAGCTTATAAATACATAAAGTAATTGGAAAACCTTATAAAGAGTTATAGCAACAGGTATGATATTCTTATATGATAACACAAAAATTTTAGCCATCAAACTAGCATTATTCTACAGTAATGTTGAAGGAGGATGTAGTACATTGAATAAGTTTACATGAGTTAAAGTATTGAGGAAATGTACATAAGTTTGCATGCATACATGCAATGTTGCAATGTTTACATGCAACATTTCCCACAGGTAAGTTCATGAAGATATATCTGCTCTGTTTTCTGTTTTTACCACAGAGTAATTGGACTAAAAATTTACTGATTTGTGCAAGGGATATACAAATATGTAATTATTTTTTTGTAGCCAATCTCATCTTGTTCTCCCCCATTATTGGCTAAAATGTCTCGTCTTTCCGTCAAAGGTGTCTCTGGGTCCCTTCTATTAAAATTGAATCACCTTGAGTTAATTACTGGATATTTTAGGTGCTCTTTCCTGCTCTTATTCATCCAACATTTCATCTGGATGCACAAGGCTATCTATGAAGCATGATGACATGAGTTGATGGGTACAGGGAAGCTAGGGAGGGGCTGCTGAAGTGTCCAGAGCTGTCATAATTCACAGTTGCTTTTCTCATCTCGGTCAAGGACCAATTCTCCTGTGTGAATTCAGCCTGCATCTCGCCCCAGCTGGTGTTTCTGGTTCCTCTACAGCAGTGGTTCTCAACCTTCCTAATGCCGTGGCCCTTAAATACAGTTCCTGCAGGTCATGACCCACAGGTTGAGAATGGCTGCTCTACAGCTTCTCCTCAATTCTTTTCTTATGTGGCCCACCTTTGGCTCTCTACAATGAAGTTCTGTTGTCCCTGCACTTAGAAACCCAGTAATACCCTCCACAGTGGTACATATCCCCTCTGAACACTTGGTCATATCCTAGGGAACCATCTCAAGTGGAGTAATTAGATACCATACTGACCACAGGCCTCCCTGGAGACTTGGAATCTTTCAGGATCTCCCAGGAGACATGAGACCTTCTAGGTCACATGCAGAGAAGTAAGAAACAAGTTTCCTGTCGGGTATCTCCCTACGCCCTCTCAGTGGTTCTCAGCCTGTGGGTGGTGACCAATGAAAATGCATCCTGCATGTCAGATATTTACATTACAATTCATAACAGTAGCAAAATTACAGTTATGAAGTAGCAAGGAAAATAATTTTATGGTTGGGGGTCACCACAACATGAGGAACTGTATTAAGGGGTCACGGCATGAGGAAGGTTGAGAACCACTGTGAAAATCTTGCCTCATTCCTCTCCCTTTTTCATGCTCCAGCATCTGTCTCTAGAGCAGGCAGAAGAAATTTCTTACTGGAAGAGGCAAACTTCCCTTATCTCTGACACCTTTATTTCTCTTCACTAGGACTAACTTTAAAGTCCCATCAGATGTGCTGCTACTTGGAAGAAGGCATGTTTTGCGAATTATATAATCCCACATACCCTCCAGCAGGCTAGGCAATCTGATTAGGGTGTGCAAAGATACCTAATGAGCAAAGCTGGGCAAGGTTCTCTGTTCTGGGCTGACTCCAAGGAAGGTGGGGGGAAATGGAGGGGGAAGGTGTCCAGATTTATATTTTTCCTACAAAGTTGTAAGGAAAAAAATCTTCTTTTTTTTTTGTATAATTTTATTGAATCATAATTCTGTACATTGGTGCAATCATAGGGCACGATTCATATACATTCAGAAATGTTTTGATCGTACTGTTACAGATAGCCTTCATGGCATTTTCTTGATCACTATATAAAGA